>BMAO01034590.1:0-253163 GCA_019973975.1 Trichonephila clavata
GTATATAATAGTACATTTATTTATTTTTCTTTTAATTTTGTAAAACTTTTTGAAGAATTTAAACATTTGAACATCTTTACACAATCAAATTTGAAATTTTACCTAAATTTTGTAAATAGAACAAGTCTAACGTCAGTTAAAAGGAGAACACATGATTATATTTATCACGTGACCTTCATGAATTTACCACATACGGTGAAGAAACAAAGAGTATATACACCTGAACTGGTACATCACTTCATTTCCACACCAAGTCGTATGAGCCCTATTTAAATGAACAAAGGCTCTCATTCCATACAATAGATCTTTAGTGGAATCAGAGCGCGAACCTGCTGCTGTAGAAAAAAAAATATTCAAAAAGAGGTTTTTTTCAATAAAAATTTCAAAATTAAGAAACCTGTTCTTTTTTTTAAAAAAAAATTATATAAAGGTGTTAATGAATTTTGGCGAAGAAAACTTTGAAAAAGTCAAAAAAAAATGGCTCTTTGGAAATAGCAAAATGGATATCCCTCAATAAAAAATAAAGGTTTGTGTGTCAAACAAGCGTGTTGTACATTAAGACAAATCAATTCGACCCACAGCATTAAAGCAACTGATAACACTTCTGGTCAGCATGTGTGTGTTAATACATAATATTGACTAGGTAGTCCTACATTTCTATCTAACAATGTACATACGAATAATTTATTTTGAATGCGAATAATTTATTACTTGGTGGTGTAGTAGAAACCAATTTCGAAGCGTTGTCAGTATCCTCTCTCATCATTATTTTATCTAACATCGACACAGTCGTTGGAAAAGTTCATATTTTGCACTATTGTAAATTTTAATCAAATCATTAATGTTTGTTAAAATATTTATGCGAGTGTTCGAAATTCCAAATAAAATTTAAATGTTTTTTTCCTCGACGTTTCAAGTAGATTGTTTAGTAGATGTTTCAAGTAAATATTCAATAAATGTTTCAAGTAGAATATTCAGGAGATATTTCAAGTAGATTCCAGATTATCATTGATACTGTCTCATTTTTTAAGACTTTTGTTCTAATGAGTAGCTAGCTCTTTTTATTATACAAATTCGCTTTTCACTTAAGGCCCCAGTAATCCAATGCTTAAGCTCAAGAATTTCTTGATTGTTGTCACTCGAGTTGAGTCGAATGTTTGAGACTCCATTATCTCAACCAGCATAATATGGAATAAAGGGAATTTCTCATGCTAAATTGAATCAGGCTTCAAACTAATATTGTGGTGTAGCAGTTAGGAAACTGGGGTCTTAGTTCCGATGTTGTACTTGATACTTGATCGTAATTTAAAGTACGGTAAAAATCTGCATATAACGCGCACCTATAATTTCAAGCTGCATTTTTAGCGCGTTTTTCACCGTAGTGTAAAAAAAGCGCTATTAGGACGCAAATTTCGTCTCTGTCTTCGTCACATATTTTGTCGTACCTTTTTCTCAGCCAATAATTAACCGATTGACCTCGGGTTTTTCGGCATTGGGTCGCATTTGTGCCCTAGATGAGCCGAATCATATTTAAATTTAATAATTTAAATTTTTTTTAAATATTTTTTTTTTAAAAAAAATTTAAGTATAGTACTACTTTTTGTTAGTAAAAAGTTCATTAGTTGCATTATTGTAAAATACAACATGTGAAAAACGCGCTAAAATTACTTGGCCATGCCAATGATTGATATCTTGTTTTTATTTCTAATGGTATGCGGATTGGTGTTTTTCTATTGCAGACCTAGTACATTCCCCGGAAGCTGGTATCTCTTTTTTAGTGCGGCAACATATAAGCGGATACCAATCACTGTAGGTAATTTTGATGCCCAGTTTCCTCCCCAGAGGGAGGTACCTGAGCTCTGACGATGCGAATCTGTACTAGGATTTAATTGTGCCGAGAGCACCTAAACCAAACAAACACTCTAGGGATCTTTAACATGTCGTATAATCATACGACATGGCCGGTGTCGATTTTCTGCTTCAGGAAATTCCACCCACTTGGGCCGGGGTCGAACCCGCAATCTTAGGTGTAGAAGGCAAGCGACAAACCAAGCACGCCACCCAGCCGGCACAGACGCCCGATTTTACGGTAACTATTGAATAGCATTTAAATATTCCCAAAGAATCTCGGCAAATATGTATTCCTTGAAAACTCATCCAAAACATCTGGAAATGTACATTAAAATGCATCTTTCAAAAAAAACTTCAGAGTCTAATTTAACTTCAGTACATAACTTCAAAAACGGAGAAAGTTCTCTTAAATCACAGAACACTTTAAGCCTGAACTCACAATAAACAACTTATTTGAAGTTTTCGAAAATCCCAAATTATACACAACACCTTTCAATTAAAACTTAGGAAAATAAGATCGTAAAACTGAACTTGATTCAATAAAATGCATTTATTCTTACCGTACTTCTCAAATCAATTTCGCCAAAAATTACAACCAGGTAATTAGATATTGCTTATATCTAATTTCTTTTATTAAATATTTAGCCGAAACAGTTCCATTTCTTTATTGATTAGACTATTCTTTTTAACAAAACACATTTACTGATGGAGTTATTAAGTGGATAAACTTGATAATAGAATGAAATCTTTGATGGTAAGGTTAAATGAAAGTGCCCTGATTGTTTCATCGAAACACTGCTGTTCTCAATAATAAGATAGTACTTTTAAAAGAACATAATATATAACGCCCTTCACATCATTAAAAGCTTTTTGAAAGCCGGCCTTGTACCCAAATCCTTTTTACGTTTTGGAGAAAAATAATTGTTTTACAAAAGGATTCTAATGTTGTTGGCAACACAAAGGATGTTTGCTCTTATTGGCTGTTAAAAAAAAAAGACTTTTACATTACTGAGTCGACTAGTTTTTAGTTTTAGTGAGTGAATATTTATGTGTTTTTAATGGCCCACACAGAATGTGACTATATGCTCCGCCATTCTTAAACAAAGTTTTTAAAAAATAAAATTAATTCATATTTGTTATTTATACATGGCTGAGGGAATGTTTAATGACGTCACACTCTTAAACAACATGAACGCTATTCGCGACGGACCTCGTAATTTTGAATCCCGGTCAAGTGACGAGGATGACACCTGAAGTGGCAACCCTATTGCAAACAACACTCCACCAGCTTGAGGATTTATATCTTCCGTTGGAACCTCAGCAGATTTAAAGTGTGTATCAGCCCCTCATACGGTGATTGTTCAGTGACATGAGGATTCGAGCTCTCGACACGACAAAGCCGGCCACGAGTTCATGACTTGGACCAGTAGGCTACCATGGTCACTAATACATTGCTATGTAATAAAAAATGGGTTGACAAAGAATAGAACAAAAACTAAAGTACACTTGGGGCTATGTAAAAGTATTTTATCCGTATTTGCCAATGGCAATAACCCCCGTGCGTGAATGGCGGATTTGAAGTAATGTTGCTTAACCCCTAACTGGTTTGTCCGAACACCATACGGGCTACCAACAGCTGGTCACAACTGGTCTGTCCATACAGTGTACGAGCACTGATATTTTCTTCTTTTTATCTTTGATTTGAACACATTTTTAATTCTTACAGTGATGTTATTAGTGCTAGTGTTTTTAAGAGATGCAGTTTGCCCATGGTACTGAAATTCTTCTCATCTGGGATTTTCCTTGTGGTGAAGGTGGGAATTTTTCATTGTAGGTAGGAATTTATATTCTTGAAAATATTCGATAAAAATAATGGGGAGATTGGCAAAGCAATGGGCAATTTGTTACTTGAGAAGAAATGAAAATGGAAAGATAATCCAAAAGAAGCTGATATTATATTTGTCCCCATTGCAATGTATGACTTAGTATTACACCATGCTTTAAATTGTGTGTGCATACATATATATGCACAATCAAAATCTTCAATCGTATGAAAAAGAGGTACGAACATGAAATTTTTTTGTTGGAATGAGAGAAATTCTTTTAAGATTTATGAAACTTTCTTCACAGCAGAGTGTATTTATAACAAGTAATATAAAAAAAAACTCAAGTCAATCAAGGTCAACAAAGAAAAATTTTATTTTAGTTACTTTTTATAAACTTTTTAATATAAAAATGTATATACATATGACAATTACAATATTAAGTAGCAAAATAGGAAGCGATTTTCCTTTTATATATGGTGTTGGACTATCATTTTTGTTTTACTATTTATTCATTTTTTAATTTAATTAATATTTCAAAATATTGTATTAACATCAAGTTTAAAAAACTTTATTTGAACTTGAGTGGATGAATAAAAAATATTTTACTAACGAATGAAAATTTGAACAAGATATATATAGGGAGAGAGTGATCTCTAATAGTAGAAATTGAAAAAGCAAAGATTTAGTGCTTTTTGTGTTCCATAATTATAAAATAAAAAAACAAGTCTTACAGTAGTCGCATATGATGTATAACATCTGATTTGTTAATCATGGTAAATACGCAACAGTGACTTTAATCCTGAAAGAAATGAATCGGTTATGAATGGAAATAATTTTCTATCGAATAATTATATCTTTAATGAAAATTTTATTTTATTAACACAATGAGTAATGCAGTTTTTTTATCAAAAATATTTATTATTGTTCAATTTAAGGAAGAGCGGAGACAATAAATTTATGAAAACTAAAGTATGACACATATATTTGTGATTTCAAAGTATTTAAAAATTGTTAAAAAACTGCGTCAATAACAGTGCCACTGTTAGCTGTCGAAACATTTCGATTAGTGTTCATTTCGAGCTTGAGTTCATCTTTCAGAAAAGCTATGAGCGGCTCAGCTTCTGGCAAACTGAAGTTAACGTTAAAATCACCACTCAAAATCATGAGAAGCGAGTGATAATTTTTTTTAAAAAAGAGCAGAACCACCTTCGGTATACGGGAAAAGTACAAAATGCAGGAAATCTTTAATTTTTTTAACTGTTTGATTCGGAGAAATGTATGCGACCACCAAAATGACAAGACTTGCTGGTATGTGCGGTAGGCGGGCGTCTTAATTGCTACTACAGTTGGACCCCCAGACGAGGGTAGCGAAGAGACACCGTCAAGCGCATGCTTAAAAAATAGAAATATTAGAGAAAATCAAAAAAAAAAAATCCGTTTACTTAATTAGTTAACTTTTTTTAATCGAGAAATCTTTTTAATCACAATTAAAAATATTATATTGACAGTGACAGGAATTAACCTCAAAGTATGAAAATGATAAGCACTTAAATATTTATTCAAATAATTCCATGTTACTTACCCCTATTTTTTTAAGAATGATGAGCTTTGTCAGACGCTTAACAGGAAATATAATTATTAATATATAGTTTACACATATATAAATATATACTCACAGATTTCACACACAACGAGCCCTGAGACTTTGACAATTGAGCGTAAGAATCCCAAGTTTATTCTGGATGAAGTCTAATAAGATTTGCTGGTATGTGCGGTAGGCGGGCGTCTTAATTGCTACTACAGTTGGACCCCACGACGAGGCTAGCGAAGAGACACCCCCAAGGCGCTGAATTGGTCAAATCAAACAGCGCGCGCTTCCCCCGACTTCCTGTTACGCATTTCCGTCCCTTTTCACGAAATCACTCCAACAAATATCCAGCAACCGAGAGTAAAGATGTAACACATCAAAAATAGTGTGTAAACTTGAAAATTAAAATTAAATTATTCCACTTTTGCATTCTGTTAAACACTATGCCTAATTATATACAATAAAAAATTTGCCTTTTTGGAAAACTTTGTCCAAAACAATTGACAGCGTAAGAGGTTAAAAATTACACTCAGAGCTGGGTATTGTAAAGTATCTTGTAATTTCAAACTATATGGTCAAATAATGAAAAGATTTGAACCAAATACTCCTCACTCTCAATTTAAGCAACACGCCTTATGAGGGCTTAAGGACGCATTTGAATTTAATAGGCACCATTTAGCACGCATAAAAATATTTAGTGGAATGAAGACCCATATTCTTGATTCGGCACGAACATCTTTGACTATAAGTTCGGGCCCATGAGTGCGGTATTGATGAAGCTTCGACTCAAACTAACATTAATTTTGGAAATTTAAATATATATATATATATAAGAAACTACGCATATATATTCAAAACATTAAAAAAATTAGTTGTCTTTAAAGTGTGTGAGGAATTTAAACAATGTCACACAAATTATTTAGCAAAAATGTTTTATTCCTGAAAATGACAAAAACAGTGGAGTTCAATTAATACCAAAGACATTGAAAATTAAACGTGAAAGACACAACAAACATATTTGATATTATATAGACGCTTCATTTCTTGCTTCTGATTTCAAATGTTGCATTTCTTTTGAAGTTAGAATTAGCAAAATAATGTTTATCAAGGTATCAAAAATATATATATATATGTATATATAGAATCATTTTTAGAATGTTATGACTTACTTTTAAAACGAAAACACAAATTAAATTCTTCATGCTATAATCCGCACAAATAATAAGTAATATGCCATTTATATTTGTTGTAATGCATCAGTGTTGTTAGAATATGGATTACATATTTCGAAGGAACGTGTGTTTTAGATATAACTGAATATTGACTCTTTAAAAATAGGTAAAACATTTGACAGAAATACATGATCACATTTTTTTTAAAATCTTTTCTGATTTAACAGACTGACGGACAGAAAATCTTATACTTTTAAACTAGAGCTAGTACTATTTTTCCAAACATTAGTTATTTTAAAATAATATATAGTTCACACACAAATAGAGTTAATTGCAGTCTGGTCTTTGATTTACCCGATGTATAAAACTGATATATATTTACTTAGTTATTTTACCTTTATGAGTTTTTATATTGATTTCATTAGATATATTCAGTTATTTTAAAAAACAACTCCGCCCACACACACATCCGGTATAGTGGTTTGTGATGCTGATTACTGTACCGTGAGACTGGGTTCGAATTCCGGAGAAGGAATGGATGTTTGTAAATGTATAGTGCCCCTTCGCGACAAGGGGGTATTCTAAATAGCCATTGAGCCGCAAATCCTCTGTGAGGTTGGTGGAAGGGGAAGAGAGGTGGGAGGTTCCTGATCCCCCAGGGTGTTTTCCCTCAAAATTGGGGTGGAATCGAGCCAAATCGCACTGTCATCTGTATGGTGTTCAAAGCCATGGTTAACGACAGGTGTACATGTAGCCCTTTGCAATGATGAATTTCATGAACCTTTATCTGATGTTACTGTCAATCAGGTGGCATAAATAACAACAACTTTGATGTAGAATGTTTATAAGGATAAATACATTCCTGAAAGTGATTTTTAAACTATCAGGATTTTTTCCCCTTTAATTATAAGCTGACATATTTGAATGAGATAAAATAAAAGCAATGTATAGACTTTTGAACAAAATTCTAGAATTTTACAAAAAGTTCTCAAATTATTAAAGCGAATGATTTATGTTCTCGACATTAATGTTTTACACAAACTATTTGAATCTCATAGCTCTCTTAGACTTTTCTTTAATGGAAACAAATAATGAAGATTCAGCTGCGGTAGTCGAATGTCACGCTCACGAAATCGTGACAGAAGTTATTGAATCACCGGCTCGAAACTTAATGCAACTGTGTGAAGACCCTCCATGTAGAAGGTCTGATTCCCTTTAAATCTGTTGAGGCTCAAAGTCCTTCAGGTAACATGTTGTGGAAATTTGGAGGTAGTGAATTACGGGTTGCTTCACAATGTGACGGTAAATTAAGATTAATTTACCACATTAATTTAAAATTAATTTCAATTTCTATTAAATTTTTCTATTTTGCATTTTTTCTTCTAAAATCAGTAAAATCGTGAATGATGTTTAAGGATTTTTTAGGAGTCAGTCTACGAAGTCTCATATTAATTTTTAGAAAATAAAAAAGTGCTACGTACTTGTATATCTTTTTATCCCATATATATATATATGTTTCAAAATGGTCAAATCAAATTAATGTGGACCTTTAGTGTTATTAACGTTGCACAGTTAAGCTACATGAGGGCTTTTGGCAACGGACCTCGTAATTTTGATTCATGGTCAAGTGACGAGGACGACATCTGAACTAGCACCCCTCTCCTAACTAAACACCACACCAATGGGAGGACGTTTGAACTCACCAACTGATTTAACGTGCCTCGGCCTCCCCTACACGGCGGGTCTTCAGTGCTACTGGACTTGAACTCATGACATGCCAACCACGAGTCCATTACCTTGACCACTAGGCTACCGCGGCCACTTCTTTGGCTCTATAAATGAAAACCTCTAAGTTTTCTAGAGGCTTGAATTAAATCAATTTTATTGTAAAAACGAGAAAATGCACGCATTTTTATCTCTTATAATTTTACGTGCGCAAGTTTTTTTTACTGACAACTCGAAAAAGACCTTAAAAATACTACCCAAAAAAATATCTATATTTGCTTTTCTTTTAAAATAAAACCCTCAACAGAATAATTTAAGACTTTCTCTTTTCTTTCAGAGATACAAAGGACATATAAAAATGAAAAAGTATATTTCTTTATTACTTGTTGCAGGGGATTTAATTTAATTAATTTGTTAGCTTCCTCCAGAGAAGATTTAACGCTCGACTCTCAAACAAGCTATTTTACAATTATAACTGATTATTTTGCTAATCCTATTATCAATCCTCGCTTTTATTAAAAATATTCTGACAACAAATTGCAAACATCACATTTCTTGCTATTCATTTTTCTGAATTCTTTTTTTTTTCTTTCTTTCTGTAACCTGATTATAAGACATCTTTTTTCAGACGAATTTTTTTTTCAGATTCTTAAACTTACTCTTTGATATAGACGAACTATTATTTTTTTTGTTTTGTTTTGGTCTTATCAATTTAAGATATTCTAAACAAAAAAAATTTATAAAAACTTAATTTTATGATAAAAGAAACTAGAATATTTTGTGTGCTTATTTAACTTATTTGGAAATTTATTGATACAATGCATACTTGAATACACATGAACTAGCATTGCTGTATACAAAAAAAATTATTTGATTTGTGCATTTTTTCTCTTTTTCAAAGTTTAACTTAGTTGCGAAAAGCGTATTTTTTTAAAATATGTATAAATTCAAGTCAAAATCTAATTACTGTTTTTCAAAGCCAAATACTCCCACGGTTGAGTGTACGTTACAGTTCCAAGACAACTAGATAATGTTACAAAATTTCTGAACATACAAAAGTGGAACCAATCAATTTTTATCAAATATGTATAAATCTCAGCAGTTCTTTTATTTGTGTTTATATATAATTCCTTCAATTTTTTTCTAGAGTATCAACTAATATATATTTTTTCCCACTTTAAATCTTATTTAAGACAAAAAGTCTAGATCACTAGTGCGATAAGGGTTTTTCGTTTGAAAGTTTTAAAAGATTACTTTAGAATTTTTTTTCTTTCATTCAAGATGAGTATACGTATTTATGAAAGCGTATACGTATTTTCTAAAAGTGACATAACCTTTCTCAAACTTAGAATCTGTATAGGCTAAATGTATCTCAATAATTGAAAAAGCC
Source organism: Trichonephila clavata (assembly GCA_019973975.1). Lineage (NCBI taxonomy): Eukaryota > Metazoa > Arthropoda > Arachnida > Araneae > Nephilidae > Trichonephila > Trichonephila clavata. The sequence goes on from BMAO01034590.1 coordinate 9,553, forward strand.
TTATTCTAAATTTTATAGCCATCCATTCAAAATAATTATATTTTTCAAACACAAAATCTGTTTTTCCTTCATATATATTTCAATAGTTTATTTCAAAATTAAACAAAAAAATTAAAAGGAAAGCTTTGAAATAAAGGAAAATGTATGTATGTTTGGACTTATATGTCAGGTTTCAAGGTGTTATATTAAATTTATATAATCTAACTGTATATCTAGCTGTTAATTTTGTGGAATCAAGAGATAATAAGTGAAATGATGGCAATTGCTTTTCAAATAACTAATTTGAGAATTTATATTTGAATAATGAGAGTATTCACCCTTAATATTAAAAGATAATTTTTATCCTTATTTTAAAAATCGAACTCACTTTCCCTCTTGTTTGTAGAAGTACCATCTAATTGTTTTGTGACTGGCTGTCAAATAAAAACTGATTTTTAGGGTCCTCTTTCTCTATTTTAAGCATTCGTGCTCGCATACTCCTTTCAAATCATTTCCGTATACTTGTGAAAGAATATATTTCAAATTCCGATCTCAAAGAATTATGCATTTTATTAACTTGGAGAGTCGATATATTAAGAGGAATGCTACAAAATTTAAAGTACTTCTCATAAAATGTTGTTACACAACCATTCATGTGATAACAATATATGACAAAATATTTTTTATACATTTCCCAGTATCTTTTGAGTATGGATTTACAAGTTTTTTGTTGCTATCTCATCTCATTTATTGTTATTTTACGAATAATATCGACTGCTCATATAAGATGAGGAAAATTAGAAATACATTTGGGGGGGGGGGAATAAAAATGAAACATTAAAAAGTTTAAAATCACTATATAAGATAATTAAGGTATAATTAACTAATTCTTGTGTTTTTGAAGTCATTACGTTAATTCTAATTTGCTTAGGAAGGTAATTAAGTTTGTAATGACCTATAATGTCCTTTTTCTCTGTCTTTTGACACTTCCTTTGAGTTTCTAATTGCAAGAAGTTTCTTGGTATTATCTCATTAAAAATATATGTATGAAAAACTAAGTTTTTAAAATGTTTATTTATGATCAAAAAATATCATTTTTAACGTAGTTTTTCTAATTTTAATTTTAAAAAATCATCTAGCAATAAATCAAAAGTTTAGTGGAAAGTGTTTTATCGCAGGGTAAAATAAAAATTACTTAAACGCTTATACATACTTCATTAAGAATTTTTTTTTATTTATAATAAAAAAAACTTATTTGTTCTAGTAAAATATTTATAACAAATTTAGAAATTTGTTTAGTTCGGTATAATCAACTATCGAACTTGTTCCATCTTAAGCCGACAATGTGATATATCAAAAGTAAAATCATAATAAAAGTATTTTTTTTAAAAAATTGAGTTTTTATTTATAATTAATTATGATATTAAAATGCTCAAATACTTCGAAAGCAGAAATATTTAAAAAGGTATTAAAAATAGTTTATTTTCGGTACAAGAAATTCTAATCAACAGATATTTCAGAAATGTCGTGCTCTGAATATTTTTATAAACAAATTTGTAGCTTGGAATATTTCTCGTTGACAAAGATGTGATTATCTTATCCAATTAATAAAGACATTATTATTGATGAAATAATCTTCGTAGCATAACATCTTGAGGAGTTACATAAAAACAGTTAAGTAATGATATTGAACAATGTATTGCAACAGGAACTCAGTTTGACAATGTTCACTGAAGAGATGTTTTCTTTGTTAAAAGGGTAAGAATAATCAAAATTATTTTTATCAAGAATATGTTTAAATAGCGTAGGTCTTAAGTATAGCAAAAGCATTTATTTAACGTTGTGTGGTTTTCTAAACTTATTACTAAATCTTACCTTCCAATTTTTATTTTATTCGACCAATTTACATTCACAGTATTTATCAATTTTGAGGAGTTTATCGTTTTAAAAAAAATAAAGGGAGAGGGGTACCCTAGTTTCTTAAAAAATTTAACGGTGGATAACCCCTATTTTACAAATTATAAAGCTATTCATACCTATTGATCTAATCGTAAAACTGTAATTTACATGTATTATGTAGTTCTCTTGGCAAATATTGACGATACAGCTTAGTTGGCATCATTTTTGGTGACTTGGAAACCATGTTATCTACCAAAATTAATTTCAGCATCACGGAAAACTTATAGAGAGAGATAAGGTTATAACCTTTCTAGTTTAAAAGCCCTATACTTTATATATATTTTTTAAAAAAAATTGTCGCAAGTAGTCGGATTCCTTAACTAGATTTCCACATTCAAAGTGCTTTCTTTTCATTACTAATATTATTAATGTTCTGCCCATTACCATATTTGGTATTTCTTTTGAATTTTTTCTCTCTCTAAAATTCTTTATCTTCTAAGCAGAATTCTTACTATTTTCTGAACTTTTTTTTATTTTTATTCCCTTGTGATTCATTAAGATGGACAGTTTAATTTCTTAAGCAAAATAAATCAGAATGATAAATCCAAATACCTTTCCAAGTCATTTTTCATTCTAAAAAAAACTTGATTGAGTGTCATTTTTATTCGGAAATGAGACTGACGGGGCTATAAATGTATATTTTAAAAAACACTGAGTAAATAATGGCTTGAAACATTTCATTTTTGGAAAACTGATTTATAACTTATTAGTGTATTGTCTTAAATTTCTATATTTCTACATTAAAACGTATTAAAAAAATTCAGAGTCACCTTCGCATGTATTTTTATACTAGCCGTTACTCGTTCATTTCGCTGGGTATGTCGTGATGATGTATCATTATATATACTGTTTATAAATTATTGAAATCTAAGTCATTGCATTTTGAGCTCGATTGTACTGAAAAAACATTCTTATGACCTTCATTTCTTGAAGACACGACTTTCTAAAACGGAAGTATCATTATCTTTTACGTCCCTTCCAAAGTTAATTTCCGCAAAATCCATTTTAATGGATCTCTGTTCAACAAAATAAATGTATATACCATGTTTAATTATTGTAAGTCTAATAGATCGAAAAGGGTTTTTTTTTATCTATATATGATCCAGTTGTCCTCCGTGGGAGTCGATTTCCGTAAAACCCTATGTTCTTATGTTCTAAGCAGATTTCCAATCGCGGAAACATGCTTTCTAAATTTCGAGTCAAAGTCTAATAGTTCCGATAATCCATGAATAGTAAATGAGTCGTTTTTCTCCTTTATATATACAAAGAAACACGTTTAACGTGAAACCGCTGAAGACGAAATATGGGTTAACACAAAATAATACGACGGTCCCGACAAATTACTATATGTATTTTCATGCATTTTTTCCCCTTAACACAAAAAGATTTCTCTTTTGGGAATGAACAAAATACGGAAAACACCAGCCGCAGTCTAGATTTAAGAGGGGTATGTAATGAAAGAGATGGATTTCACATGTTTCGTAGTAAGGAGGCTTACTACTCTAAGCTTGGCTTAGAAATACCCTCGGAATAGCTTGTGACACTAGCCAGTTTTGCTTATCCAAGATATTTTCACCCTCCATCCCTAAAACCATCTCATCTCTCATCAGTTAGCTTTGAAATTTGATGACGAGTATATCGCAGTGTGAGTAAAAATCAGTTTGGTTCGCATTATTTTTTCTATTTTAGAAATTTTATTTATTTATTTGCGAGCACAATGGCAATGAGCTCAGGGGGAAAGCAAACTTCTTATTTCGCTCAAAATAAAGATGGAACTTCTTAAGGGAACTTCTTCCTCACAAAAGTCGATCCAAAAATCGATTTTTCAATTTTGATTGAAAAATAAAATACCACCCTTTCTCTTTCTAATGCAATTTAAATTTTTGTTCTAATTGAATTAGAAGTATTTTTAATATTTTTTTAAAAATTCGTTTACATCCGTCAAACCCAAAAACAGCTGATTGCCACACCCCTTTCATATCAAAACAAAAGACACTTGCTACTTTTCAGCCTCATCAAATATTTTAAATTGATTAAAAGGATTTATTTTGATCCGTAACTTGTTCAGGAAAGAAGTGAAGTGAATAATTGTAGCTGTTTGTTTACTTTCTGGAAACTCGCATGTTGTTTTTTACCTCTTCAAATATTTTACGAATTTCTGCTGTTGGAAACATTGTTTCTATCAAAACATTTTTAACATGCCTTGCTTTAATAATAAAACGTTTAAAAACGAAAGTTTGGAAATAAAGGTACAAAAACCCAAACTTTCCAGAAATTAAATGCGTCATAAGTCAGAATAATGAATTCAAATTATACATGAATAATTCAACTTTAAAAGCTATATATAAGTTAGGTAAGTTAAATAAAGAGTATGTTTTCTTTTTAGATTCATTTGAAAGTTTTTTTGAAATAATGGACATTCAACTGTTTTCTTGTGCTTTGAAACCACATTTATTATAAATAAAATGTAAAAAACAAGGTATTCACATAAATTTTGGTCGCCAAATCCAAAGTTTGGTTCTAAAGTTGTTGACATGTTGTGACTTTTGTGGTATTATTTAAACATTTCTTAATACCAGATTTACTAAAACATTAGTTAATCAAAAAAGATACAAAATTATATGAAGTAAACACTGGGCTTTCATATGCTATTATTTTTATTGGAAAAGAGAAGCAACTACGAAAATATTTTGTAGAGTTATGAATTGTCACGTCCACCAAAGTGGTTTTAAGAGTTCATGCATGCATTAAATAACACGACACAGAAAGTAGCCAGTCTATGGTATTTTATATATAACTGCTGTCGAAATAATATCATTTAATAATGCAAGTCCTAATGTACCGGTGTTTGTCTATGGCATTTGGCAAAAAAGGGGTCATGTTTCTCTGAATGGTATTACAGCAGTTAGTGTGAACACTGGGAAAGTTGTTGATGCCGAAAAACTATAGAGGAAATACTCAAGTAATTTTAACGGCAATGTACATAACATTGAGTGTTCGGCAGATTACTTCGGAAGTAGTAGGGGGATGAAAGTTGAAGGTACACATTGTATTTTCCATTGCTCAGAGGCACGGCACAATTTACGATACACAAATTATGATTTACTAATTGCGACAAAATATTTGGGTGATGAGGACTTTAAAACATATAAAGCAGTTTTAGAATCTTAACCTTAGAAAGATGTCAACATTAAAACATTAGAATGTGTTGGTCATGTTGAGAAAAGGATGGAGACATGACAGGGCATTAAAATCAAAATTTAAAGGCAAAAATCTTGAGGACAAAAAATTTCTAGGAGGTCGTTATAGATTAACAGATGCAAGAATAGACAAATTGTAAAGATACTATGTTTCGTGTGGCTATTTGAAGCAACTCAGAAAACTTGTCAGTCATGATGCAAACTATTTGGGCTATATTTTTTTCATAAACTCTCCACAGATTTGAAACTACGACACGGCTTATGCCCCATGGGAGGTGATTCGTGGTGTGAATATAATAGGTTCATACTGAAAGGTGACACATATAAGCTTAACACAACTCACCTATTGCAATTAGCAATTGCATTAAAAAGTATTTAGAGATTTCTCTAGTGTTTTCACGGTAAAACTTAAAATTTCAATGAAACCTTACATTGTATTTGATTTATAGTTCCAAAAACAGTATTTATACAATTAGGAACTTAAAAAATTATGGTATTTGAAGCTACATTTTTATATAATCAAGGTTTCATTACCAAATTAAAAGTTTTAGATGTATTAAACATTCAAACCCTGGATTTTACAAATGTCGAGCTTTGGAAGAAGTAGATCATGCGCATATTAAGAAAGCGAAATAGGCAGTTTTACAATGAACCAAAGAAGCTAGAACTAAAAACAAACAATTAAATGTAGACAAGAAGATGATCTTGCATATGATATCAGAAATCCAAGTTGTGGTTCTGGTACGTATTAGTTAATAGTAAATTTTTACTTTAAATCACTATTTCTCAAAAGTGTAAATTTCAACACAAAAGGAACATTTTTGAAAAATCTACTTAATTTATAGCTTTGAAACTTTGCACATATGTTAACACTATACAAATAAATATTTAATGAGAGATTTTGCCAAAAAAATTATTCAAAAAAATTTTATGGATTAAAATGTACAAGAATTTTTATCGTTTTAATAATTTTGACGTGTTACTCCACATATGAATTTTTTTTAAAAAAAACTAATCAAAATTTTGAAAAATGCTCTCATTAAAATAATAAAAACAATACAATAAATCTACACAAAAAATTCATGACTGTACAACTAGTCAATTTTTCAAAAATGTTCCTTAAATTTGGTCATTTTTAACATTACGGAGATAGGGAAAAGGCTGCGTGAAGGCTGTTGATCAAAAACAGAAGATGAAAATAAAAATCTGTACAGATTTTGGCATTCTAACTCTACTTTAACAACAATAGTTAAAAAAAGAGAGCAGATTATATAAGTAAATATTTGCATACATTTTATTAAAAACATGCATATATACATATCTATGCAAATAAAATGTACTCTAAAAAAACTTATTGTTGCATATATGGTTTTTTTTTTTTTGCAATAACCTTTTAACACAAAAAAAAATATTTCAATCCCCTCAGTTTCGTGTTAAACAATTTTCATTGTGTATAGATATATGCGTCCATACATCCTTAGCAACGCATACAGTTTCAAGAATTAGCTTCTCTCACTATTTAAAATATTTAATTTGAAAAGCCTGCTTCGTTTCAAAACTCTTTTTCCGTATTTATAGATTATATATTAAGCTCAATACTTGCTCTTAATTACTTATTTCATACAATTCTATAATGCATAAAAATGTATTTTTAAAATTGGACTAAGAAAAGTTCCCAAAATTCCCTCCAAAAGGGTTTCTTGTAAAGAGCTATATTGATTCCCGTATTCTTTTTCTCTGTTTTTCAATATTGTTAATTTTTTTTATAATTTTCTCTAAGTATATACTTTTTTAAAAAAATTATCTTTATTGGCTTAATTTCTCTTTTACACCGAATATTTTAATGCTGTATTGTGCATTATGTCATCACGTACGTATGTTTTGCAGTTAGAAACGCTCTGTTACAGACGGAATAGTATTGAGATGGGAAACATCAAACCAATTTTAATACCGTTAGCGTGTTCCGTAGAAAAGTTATTTTCATCTTCACTTCTTTCCTACTACTCGAGACTTCAATTACTACTTAACTATTTCCGTGTTACACTTGCGTGCAATTATAGCACGAAAAGGATACTGGAATCTCTTCACTATTCAATTTATTTTATATGGAGGGGAAAAAAGGGGAGAAACGTATTTTTTCTCTAGTTAACATGTAAATTTAGTTACTCTGTGTTTGTTCTACTCTTTCAATTTAATTAAAAAGCTGAAGTCTACTGCACACTTACACCTTACTTAACTAAATGCGACGAACTATTTTTTTTTTCTCCTTTTAATTTAAGACAAAAGAGATATAAAACTTTCCGAAAGTATACCGGAAAAAGAGGTTTCACTGAAAAATTTATGGTAGTCCTTAAATTGGGTTAGTTGATAAAATTTCTTCTCGCATTAAAAGAATATAGGTTAAAATTTCAAAAAAACTTTTAATTAAACAAATTTTAAGGATTAATTTATAATATAAAAACAAATTTTTGCTGCACAGAATTTGTGTGCAACTTTATTTAAGTCAAAATAACTTTTTTGCTAATAAAAATTTAAAAGGGAGTTAGTTATATATGCACATGGATGTATTTGAAACTCTTTCCAAATTGCTTATGCAAAACATTTCTCACTCTATAAGCCATTGAAATTTAAGAAAAAATCTAGTTCAGCTGCAATCCTACATGAAATTATCAAGCCCCTTGAATTGACAAAACAATGACCAAACCAAATAAAAAAACAAAATACTAAAGAGAGAATCTATTGCAAACATTTATGCTTTGAAATACTTAAGAAATTAAATAAAAATTGAATTATAAGCATATATTCAATATAAGTTCTAATGGACTTATATATTTAGAGCCCTATAAAAAATCAGAATATTTAACAATTTCAATAAAATATTGTGGAAATTATCTGTTTAGTTCACTTTGCTTAATGAACGGAACTTTCTTACTGCTCATAACGAGTTACTAGAAGTTTGTAAATTAACTCAAGTTACACTGTAACCAAACATACTCACTCTAAATCATAGTATGTGAAGGAAAACCTGATATAAACTGATTATCTCTCCTCAAACCTGCACGTCTCGCCATAAGAGGACGTTTGAGGTTTCACAACTAGTGTATTAATATACAAACATCCTCCAGCCTTACCATATCCACGTATTGAACTTTGATGGAATCTCACATAAGTTGAAAACTTGATAAGTTTCAAATCTCTCTTCATAAGTTCCAAAAGTTACCAAGTTTCAAAACTGTAATATTATGTGACTACTTTAAAATGCAATAGATCCCATATTAAATTAAGCAACAAGTTCAGGCTTTATTAGAACTAGGGAGCTCTCACGAAATAATATACTTTATTTGAAAATTTAGATTTCACCTTATTATAAAAAAATGATCTTCCTTTGAAGAAAAAGGGACTTTTCTGTCTACTTTCAGAGAAAATAAATTAATGACAGAAATCAGTTTGTAAAACTGCAATGTATAATCTACAATATACTGCTATTACATTTTAAAATATATATGCTTACGCAAAATAATTCAAGAGATTAAAATATAAGAATCTTTTTTCTACCAAAACTTTGAGATCATCTGTTGTATAAATATGCAATAAAAAATTTTATTAAACATGATTTCCTATGAAAGGAATAGATTTTGATATAGGATAGAGTTTAACAAAATTATTTGAGACAGCATTTTGTTCGGAAAAAATTATTCTTAAGTGGTAAAATATTTTTGAATAAATCAAAGATAAAAAGTCTGTCTGGCTTTCTTATATTACTCTAAAGTAAAATCGATATCCTGTTACTCAATCGATATATAAATAAAATAGAAATAAAAATGCATAAGACAAAGTAAAAATCTTCAGTTCATGATAGAAAAAATATGCACGAATGTATTTAATAAAATAAATGCATGTATTTTATAAAATTCATGCATGTATTTAATAAAATTAATGTATGTTATTAATAAAATTAATTATTATTCATTATTGATAAACAGCATTCTTACTTATAACGCTTAAAGTATATGCCTGTTATATTTCTATGCTAGTTGTTATTGTTAATAGAGCCCCATCTGTTTTATTTCGGGGTTGATTTGTTATGAGTTATAGCTATTCTAATAGCTAATTATCAAAAATTAAAGCTCCATGTGTTCTGTTTCAGTGTTAATTGTTCTGGAGAATTGTCTGCTCTCTCTCTCTCTCTCATATATATATACATATATATATTATTTATATTACTTGTTTTTATATTACTTGTTTTTACTGTGAATTGGGTAAACGTGTTATATTTTTATATAAATTTAATTATTAACAATAAATTCGGGCTACCTATATCTATGTTAATAACTATTATAAATTCTTATTGCTATAACGATATAGTTAAATTTACTTTAAAATAAATTACTTTATACAAAATCGTAACCCCCTAATACTCTATGCCAGAAAACAATCATTCATGGGAAAGCAAGGCAAAATAACGAGGTGTAAATAAAGCAGCTAACTCATAGTTAATCTCGTAGAAAACAGAACATTCCAAGCTTGACTAAGATTCCTCCTAATAGGCATTCTCTTAGTATAATTTGAGTGGCGCTTATTCCATGCTTGTCTATAGTAGCAGAAAATCCATCCGAGGAAGGAGAAAGCTCTCAGTTTAACCCAAGAGATTTTCTCTTCTTTCAATCTTTATTCCCAGAAGACCAGCGTGTGAGCATGGGATAAGGTGTAAAATACCCAAGGGTAAAAGAATTCTTCAATGTATTCGAGTACCTAGGTTGAGAGATTAACTATGTCAACTGGGAATCAGTAATTAGATCACAAAATGCAAAAGCTACAATAAATAAAAGAGTTTCTGCGTAGAATTAAAAAGTTCACACACAATCTACTTAACTTCGCTTGTACTGAATCTTACTATTAGTTTGAAATGGCAACCACATTAGTCTTTTTTTAATTCGAAAGGGATTAAAAATCAAACAAGAAGCAATTATTTGTAAAACTCTCGATAAAAAGATTTGGATGTAAATTTGACTAAATTAAAGTATTTTTTTTTATGTTTTAAATGGAAATTCTTTTCTTCAGTATTAATTCAGTTTTTCTTTTGTTTGTTTGTTGCTGGTTTAGATAATTCGTTGTAATTCTTTGAGTTTTTATAGGTTTTTCAAACTAAAAGGAAATAGTTTTATAAATGAAAGATTATATCTGTATTTATATTAATTGAGTTCTGTATTAGCAAATAGTATATCTATTGATTAGGTGATTGTAGGAACCATTTGTAATGGTTAAAATCTTATTACTGCAATTAACGTAAAGCAAAATATGATTTATGTTAAAGTAACGAATGAAAAACTCGAAAGTTTCTTTGTAATTTTTTAATCATTTAAAATACAACTTAAAAACAAAAATAAATAAATTTCTAAAAGAAGTTTTATTTTGACTTTGTGAAAATAAGGCAGCATAAGTAGGTTTTAAAAGTTCAATAAAATGCATTATTTTTAAGCTCAACATATTTGTCGCATTAATTTGGCTTTGCAAAAATGAAACATTTTTATCAATTTGCTTAAGTTGAAAAAATCTTTTACCTATTCTAAAGCATATTTCTTGCTTCAAATTAACTGTTAGTTCCTATTTTTATAATTACTGTCTTTGATTATGTTACTTAAACTCACTCAACTTCTTGATCTTTTACGTTAAAACTTGCTATGACCCCAAGATTAAATGAATGCAATTATAAAATTTGTTAATTTTTTATTGTAAATTTCACGCGTTAATTGCATAAAAAAAATTTCAGACTGACGAATCATATAATTAGCTAAATATTAAGTAAAAGAATATTATGCAAAACTTTTCGTTATTAACAAGATATTTTCTCCTATAAATAAAATAACAATAAACGTAATCAAATGTAAACTAATTGCACGTTAAATGTAATAACCAAAAATAAATCATTCATCCATATTTAAATTATTTCAATCAAACTGATATAAATGTTTAATTTTTTTATTGATTCATTACCTTTAAATGTTAAATTAGCTAGCATAATCAGTCTCACATCACGAATCAGAGCTCGTTGATTCGAACTACAATTTCTGTATAGGTACGCGACATTACTATTACCAACGGACCTCATTATTTCGAACCATATTCAAATTACTCAGTCTAAATTTTAGTATATAATAGTTTCCGTTATTCGGTATTATAGTCTTTAGTGAAATCAATTGCTTTACCCTGATATGGTCAGGTTTAAAGTTTGATATTCAATATATATATTACATTTATTTAACTACAAAATACATAACTACATATATATGTTGACTGCCACAAATCTGGTAAAATCTCACTTTTACATAAAATTAAAATCTGGTCTAAGTCAGCATTGATTATAATATTGCAGTATCTACATTTTTTTTTAAGTTTCCGATATCTGTTTCTTTTATCTCTAGTATTCACGCGCGAATCATTTCTCACTCTTTCTCTCTCACTGTGTAACAAACAGAGATTATTAAGGGTCTCGGGGGTGTTAATTTTGTCTCGAAGGGGGGGATATAAACAATTTTCAAACAGGTATACTTCTTTTAAATTTAAATTAAATAATTCGAACCTTTTACATATTTACAAAGGATTATGGTTTCAAAAAAGTACAAAACGTTTTAAATATAATCATAATTTTAAAAATTATAAGCATATGCAAATAAGAAATAATTTTATAGTAAATATTAAGTAATTTTTGCGTTGAGCACGCTATTTTCTATAATAGTAGCCTTTGATGTATAAAACTTAATAGAATTATATATAATGTATCATATTCTTTAAACCCTAGTAATTTAAGAATATATCTTTCGTATTTCAAAATATTTGAAAAATATTGAAATTTTTTTAAAAATTTAGAAAATATATTTTTTTATTTACAAAAAAACATAATTTATTATTCTATTTGTTTAAAAATACTACGGTGTAATTAGGACGTATTTAACTTTATAAATCAACTTATTGCTAGTAATTAAAGCTATGACTTTAGAAAATAGCATGCACAACGTAAAACTTAATATTTTTTATAAAAGTATTTCTTATTTTCATATGATTATAATTTTTAAAATTATGATTATATTTTAAACATTTTACACTCTTCTGAAGCCTCATTCCTTTATAAATAATGTGTAAGGTATTCGAATTATTTAATTTTAATTTCAAAGAGTTATATGTATTTGAATATTGATTATATTTTCAGCCCTCTAGAGAAAGTTAACACGCCTAAGACCCCTTATATATCTATGTATGCTAGCCGTTAAATTTCCATTTTGCTGGATATTTTATGAAGTTTTGCATATCTATATATTGATTTTAAATTATTGACACTTATGTCATAGCATTAAACTTTCGGTTGCCTTGAAAAACATTTTATAGCCTTCACCTCTTGATTTAAAAATGATAGGACTAGAATTTCTATAAGCCCAGTGTCAGAGTTGTAATGCATCGCGCTTCCACGCCACAGATCCGGGGTTCAAATCCCGGGCTGGACAAGGTCGACTCAGTCTTCCATCCCTTTAGTGAGTTTATAAATGCGTACTAAGCTTGCATAGGGTTTCGCGTCAGACTGACCTCTTGACCGAAACATCTGCACCCCAGCGCCTAAGGTCACGTAAACTGAGATAGGCACAATAAGGCTTTGGCTCTCATGGGCTATTGAGTCACTGAGTTCAGTTCAGGACTTTAATTTCTAAGGCGGAAGTCTATTTATCCTTTACGTCCCCGTACCCCTCCTTCTTTGGTGTCGATTTCCACAAAAACCATTTTTAGCGAATCTCTACTCAATGTCATAAACATGGTTGCTATATTTCAGGTCTAATAGTTAAACGGAAATTTTTATTAATAACGCCTCTTTTACCCTCGCAACCCACTTGGGAGTGAATTTTTTTAAAATCCGTGTCTAGCGAATCTCTATTCAACAAAAGAATCATGCCTAACATGTTTCATCTCGTAATGAGTAAGTGATTGAGTCGCTTTCCTTCTATGTACAGGGTGTCACAAAACTCAACCTCAAATCGAAACGATGAACTTATATTAGTTCTGAGAAAAGTAAAAAATTCCCTATCCCTTTTGTGTCCACAAATTTCACAATTTTTGAGTGAGTGTTGGGTTTTATGGCGCAAGACCTTCACAATTTTTGAAGAGCTTTCCTGGGGTTGTATATATATCTTAATAGCAGGTCAAAGTTAAGTGACATTTTCTCAAACCTCGACTCAAACAAACTACGTTGATTTTAACTAAACCAGCAAAGTTTTTTGCTTCATTTGTGATTGTGCTTACTAGCACGACTGTGTAAGATCACTTAAGTGAAAAAATCACTGTAAAATTGTGAAATGTGCGGTCACAGTTCCTAATAATGTGATGGAGGTTGTCAATTTTCTACATTTTCAAAAAAACATCCTAGTCTTCACTTAAGCAAGTTGTGACGGATCTATACGCGGCTCTCATTAATACCTTGGGGACTCTTTGAGGGAAAAATTTCTTTCAACCAACTTTCACCGAAGGTAAGAAAACGTGATTATGCAAATTAAGTTTAGTATATAAATTCTGCATTCGCGAGTTTTGAGAATTAGTGAAGGGAGGATCGTGAGTTATTGAAGTGTGAATCTAAGATTATTGAAGTGAGAATTGAAGATATCCAAAGTGAGGATCACTTGAATGTGAGCTGGTCAAGACAGCTATTAGTGTTCAAGGCCTCCTCTGTAGGACTCCTGACTGACAAGAGATCAGGTATTGTGCGTATTATCGAAATAGAAATTAAATTGCTAGGGCGCGTCTGAGTTAATATCGAGCTTGTATGGGTTATCGTAGAAATTAGTTGAGTGTCCGTAAATATTATCCCCAGGCTAAATGGTCTCACCTTTGCGCTCTAATCATTGATCTAAATTATCTTAATTGGATTATTATTGTATCTGTCTTAATTCTTGTGGCAAATAAACGATTTTTAGTGAATCATGTCGTCTGATTAATTAGTTGCTCCCACACTTCTAGCCGGGTCCGAGAGTAGACAAGGGGGATTACAAGGAAGTAGGAATAGCCAAACATCACGAAGTGATGGGGAATTTTTATTTTTATTTTTTCCCTGGTCTGATATGAATCCCCTTTCACCGTATTTCCACTTGCCTTTGAGTTTTAGGACACCCTTTGTATATGTTGGGTGATTCCCAAATAGGGTGACAAATTTTCAGGAGTGGAGTAGGAAGCATAAAGACAATTGAAAACCCACCGGAAGAACGGAAACACCTTTAATACTGGCTGACAAAATGTTTAAAATCTATTTTTAAAAAAAAGAAACAGTTGGTATAATATAAAATTTTATTACGTCAGTTAAATTTCGATTTTCGCTTATTTTCCGCACTCTTATGTTTTTCGTTTCAAAATATGAATGCCATTTCGCCTCATAAATTTCCAACAATCGATTAACCTCCAGAGTAATGCAAATGTTTCTGAAACTGTTTGATAATTTAGAAATTGCAGTTCAACTGAAACCATTACTTAAGTGCAAAAAGTAATCTGCGTCGATCATGCCAAGAATCAAGAAAATTGTTCGAGGTTTTGTCGGCTATTTGTATTGATAATCTAATTCAGGTTAGAAAAAAATACACTTTTTTTTAAAGGATTCCGATATTAATTCGCAATGCCGTCTCCTTTATTTCTTGTTCTATCATTCATTTCGTTCCATTCCTTCGCTGGATTTCTTTCTAAAAGGTAGAAAGAAAATAAGTAAAAGAGAAAAGAAGATATTTTTGAATGTTATTGTTCGAATAAAAAAAAGGAATGAAAAATGTGTCGTGTTTCTCAGAAGTGTAACTTGTTCAGCGACGGAACATGAAATGTGGAATAAAAGTAGATACTGCAATGGAAGAGATATCAGTTCTTTTTCAAATTACTTTTAGCTTAACTGCAAAAAAGCAGAAAGGTAATGAAATGAATTCCTTTTTAAGGAGTTCGATTTATTATCTGAAATAAATATATTTTCATTTGTCGGAACTTAAACAGCAAAAAGCTTTTTTTTTCTGTCGCAATGTTCAGATTTTATTTTTTGTTAATGTTTTCCAAGGTTCAAATTTATAATTTTTAAATAGATACAAAATAACACACACACACACATATATAAAATAAATAATAATAATTAGAGACAAATTGTAATTACTACAAAGCTAAGAAAGAATGAAACTAGATTCCTAAGAAACATATAATAAAAACCCGCCAAAATATAAGTAAAAAATGGTGCAAAAGAATATCGTACTAAATTGGACAAAAACAGAAATTACAAGAATCAGAGGTGTAGAGCGATAAATTGATAATACCGAAAGAGACTTCGGACTAAAAGGGAGACCTATTATGATTTCTAAAGCTGTCACTGAAATAGGCCAGGGAATTAGGGTTAAGCAACACTTTATGGATCCACCTTCCCCATACAGCAGAAATTTTTGACATAATAGAAAAACAGTATTACTTTGAAAATTAGGGCTATATCTACACGTGGAAATACATATATATTTCCAGATATTGCGAATTGTTAAAATTGAAGACAAAGCAATTTTTCAAAAATTATTAAATAAGAAAGATAGAGATTCAAAAATAAATTTAGATTTATACAAAAATCTGGAAAAGAAATTTATAAAAGGAATCAAACAAAGTCTATTCGTCCTTAGATTATTAGCAAAATATTCTTCAATATGTATAATAAAAATAATTAATGTTGCACGTCTCGGTACGAAATGGAATTAAATTTTTCTAATAATAAATATGTATATCTTTTTAGAAAAAAAAAGGTACTAAGCATAAGTAAAAACCGATTGGGAAAGGTTTACGAAAGAAGTTGAACGCGTGATGATTAAAAATAGAAATAGCATTAAGAACAATTTAAAGATAAATGTAAACCCTATGTTAATAATTCAGTTGAAATACATTCACAAATTAATGGCTTTTTCGTGTTAAATTCTAATCTCTTGGGGCATTCGGTATAAACTTGAATTTTAATTATAATTTTAAGTTTAAATTTTGCTTATTTAGTTTTGTAAGCATGAGAAATAATTTTATAAATAAGCATAAAAAATCTTTAAATTCTTGGTATATTTAAATTCTACAAATCATTTCACTTAAAAAAAAACCGATTCTAGATTATATATTTTAAACATAATGACTGAAACCACTTTCTTTACAAAATAATTGGATTAAAAAAAAAAATTCTAATGAAATAATTTATTGATAAGTGCCTTTTGTAAGAGAAAGGCTCCAAGAGATTATCTTTTTGTTAAAGGATATTAAAAGGTTTTTAATGTAAGAAGCTTATCTTATTGACTTTTGAGATCATTTTTTAAATGAAATTTGATACATTGTCTTCATAATCTGCCTTTCTGAAAATTAGACAGTAACTAAAAAGATAATACGTCACAAATAAGATCTAGTCAAAACTTATTAGAATAACCGCTATTTGTCAGTATAATATTTAATTAGTCTCTCTCTCTCATCAATACCTTTATATTTACTTAAACCAGCTGCATATCATACAAGCTTTAGTTTATTTAAGCTGAAGCCTATTACCTTGTCAATTACTTTCCGGGTCTTAAAGAATTTATTGATTCAATAAAATGCGTCAGAGAAAAAATCTTTTAGGGATCTTCAAATTAATACTAATTATTTGTGTGGAAATTAATCTGATTTATTTAAGTTAACGGTACACTATAGTAACTTTGTGGGGTTTGAGTGAAGAATTTCGTTATTTTGAATCATGAGAAGGAGGGAAGGAAGATACACCCAAAATCATATTTCAATCTCCTAACTGCCACACTATGTGAAGTTTCTGAAATCCACACAAGTAAATAATTTAACATGTCAAAGGTAGCTTTTAACGTTACAACACGACGATATTTAGCAGAATCGTGCTTCGAACTCATCAACCTCTAAGCTGAACTATTTATGCGCAAGTACGGGATTTATGACCGTTAGATACCCAAATAATTGTATTCTTTATCCTATGGGACTTACTATCTGATAAACCTGGGTGACGCGCCCTCGAGGTACCCAAACTACCGTTCTCTTTTTTCGGCTCTTACTTATTAGACAATTCTTGCTTTTCTTTCTTACTTTCGTATTTGATTTGTTATTAACTTCAAAAGCTACACTAAGACTATTTCCAGCATATTGTATATTAATTTAGATTTCAGATATTCTCGTAGTGTATATTTTTTTATTATCTGTTCTTTTATCGCGACTTTTTATTTGGTGCAGCTCAGTTCAATTCAGCTCTTGCGCTATAAACTTCACTTATTCCTTCATTAGACTCGTGATCTATCATTCAAATAGAATGGTCCATATTCTAACATGATTGAGATATTTTTCATTACATATAGGATCAAATAATCAATTGTAAGTAAGAGTTCAAAATATCTGAAATTTGAGCCTAGATATATCTAAAAACAGAAGCCAGACAATTTTAACAGTAAAAAGATCAAAATTGATATAGGTTTGTCTTAACTATTAAACAATGTTTATAACAAAAAATCAACCTACGTAGAGATATTTAAATAGCTAAAGGCATTATTTACACTTGCGCATTATGTTTATAGATTAAATGTGTTTAAATTTAATTTATGAGTACAAGTAACATCTACGATAATTTTATATTTATAATGTGATATCTGTAGCAGGTTTTTAACCACGAACTTCATAACATAAGAATAAAGATAAAAGGTGCTTACATTACAAAGAATTAATATCAGCTATAGTAAAATTCATACTTTTCAATATTGAGTTTCTAAGATTTTTAGTTTTGAAGCCTGCTTCGTTAATCCATTCAAAATAAACATATTTGTCAGATTTACATGGAAATAGTTATCACTTTTTATATTGTTGCCAAATTTCAATCACAGCCTAGGGTTTGGCGCTCTAATTGGTCGCCAATTTAAGCCTGTATTAAAAATTTGGTTGGTGAGCTTAGATACATTATCACTATCTCATCGAAATATTCATGGCATCAGAGAAGAAAAGATCCGAGTGATTCGATAAGAGGTAGCTATGAAGAAAAGTTATTCATCTCTTTCCTCAAATAGTAGAATTTAGCGCCTCTAATTCTACCTCAACAAATTTATTCCATTATTCTATGATGTGGTATTTTATTTTGTAGAATTTGGGTTATTCTGTTGCCTTTCAATTTGTTTAATCTAAAATTGTAAAGTTAATTATAGTCTAAAAACTAAAACACTTTATAGGTTAATCGAATAACGGATGTAATTCAATTCAGTCGCAAATCTGGGATTAGTCACCAAATCTGGAAATGGGATTGAAATTAGTCGCCAGATGCGGGATGGGAGGAAATGGGAAATCGAATTTGA
The DNA here is from genome assembly GCA_019973975.1 of Trichonephila clavata. Classification (NCBI taxonomy): domain Eukaryota; kingdom Metazoa; phylum Arthropoda; class Arachnida; order Araneae; family Nephilidae; genus Trichonephila; species Trichonephila clavata. Next base: position 28,037 of record BMAO01034590.1, read on the forward strand.
TATCCTGATCAGGAGTAATGGAGAGAGTGAGAGAATATTAACGTCGTAACGATTAGCAACACTGAGGCTGGATGGTCCGCGTAATTTGAACCATAGTCAAGGACGTGGACGCACCCTGAGTTGGCACCTCTCCAACTACCACACCACACACCAACGGGAGGACGTTTGAGCTCTGAAGATTTAGAACGTGCGCACGCTCTCAGCATGGATCTTGGTGGTACTAGGATTCGAACTCTATGGCACGCATCCATGATCCGATGCTTAGACCACTCGGCCACCGCAGGCCACTCAGACAATGGAACAAAATTATTAAATTATGTATTGTCATCTATCCTGCCAAGTGTGAAAATTTCTAATTAATCTGACCTTTCAAAGTGGGTAAAATGGAGTTCGAAGATTTCGTTACATTCAAGTGAAGGTTATAAAAGAGTGTTAACAATGATACGATGAATTCCAATCAACTGCTAAAACAAAACATTTTAATTATGATTTAATAGAATATAAATAATGAGTCAAAATGAGTTAAAAATTATTGATGGAAATCTTTGATAGAGTAATGCCACTTAAGGATTTTCCAAATGAATCGATAAAATAGAATTTTCTTTAAAGAAATTTTGTCATCGCATATAATTAAATCAGAGGAAGGCACTTAACTGAGTGCAAAAATGTGCGAAGAACATAAAGTTTTTTTTCTTCCTTTTTACTTATTTCGAAAGAGTTTGAACTACTCCTTAAAATAATTTCACGTTAAAAACATTTTTAAAACGTAACTTATTTCTGTTTCTTTTCAGAAACATGTTTTGAGAGCCAGTGAATTTCATGGTAACCCTGCACAGATGGTGAAATCATTAAAAAAGTGCTAAAACAAATTTATTCATAACCACCGCATTTTCAGAATAGTTTAAAAAAAGGCACCGAGTTTATTGAATAAATTTTCACAACGTTTCATGTGTACACTTAGGGATACAGAAATTTTTAAAATTTTAGATAAAGTCGTTAAAGTAATACATCTATAATGATAAAAAAACATGTAATTGGTTCTTAAATTCATTCATATCCATTAATATCAAAAATATAAGAAATTATTGGCATCCAGATGAACTTTCTTCTTCCCATCTCAAAGAAAGAATTATTAAAATATTATCTTTATACAGAATAACGGATATGAGTCGGAAATTGAAATAAATTACTATTATAATTTCTCCATAAATATTGTATTACTGTAAATTTCTATTCAAAAACAACATAAAATTTGATATCATATCAGAACAACTGAACAAATGTAGTTTATAAAGGAAAATATTTTATTTTCCTTTATAAACAACACACACACAACTAAACACACAACTAAAATCTTTTAATATATACTTTACACTAAATAAATCAAAACGGCTTATTCTCAATTTTATCACCATTTTATAACGCTTAATTCATAAAATATAATCATTATGAAAATTTGTGGTATTTTTATATTAAAAGGAAATCAATAAAACCAGGATGATAAAGAAATGTTCAAAGTTATTTTATAGATTTCATATATAAGAAAAGTACTGGGAATGGATTTCATTACAAAAATTCTTGGTATTCTTGTACATTTACAGGCCCAAAAATCCCGTCTAATCTTGAAATGTCGATATGTGTGTGTGTGATATATTACTATTATATATAACTAATTCTAAATAAGCAGATCAAAAATAGAAGTACAACCAGACAGTATAGGCCAGAAATAAATAAGCCACGGTAGTACAAAAATAAATTTTTAGCCTTTTGGTAGACAAATTTAAATTTAAAAGTTTTTAAGGAATTCGACTATCCTAAAATTGTGAATTTTGCCAGAATTGATAATTTTTTTATGATTTTATTTTATAGATCTTATTAGCTTTATAAAAATACCGTTTATTATTTTCCGTTCACTAAAATAAAAACTACAAGTATTTTAGTAAAAGCAGATGCCATTACCGTAAGCAAGATGCCATACCTTAAAACGCCCTTTTTTCGAAATGTGTTTTTAGCGCGTTTTTCACGTAGTGGAGCAAAAGCGCTATTAGGATGCAAATTTCGTCTTCGTTCCATATTTTGTCGTACCTTTTTCTCAGCCAATAAGCAACCAATTGACCTTGGGTTTTCGGCATTTGGTCGCATTTGTGCCCTAGATGAGCCGAATCATATTTAAATTTTCCCATAGTTTTCCCAAATTTTCCTACACATTTTCCTGAATTTTGCTAGTCCGGGCTTTTGTAGCTTCTGTAAAAAAAAAATTTTTTTGCTTTTTTTTATAGCGCTGATACAGATTTGTGTCATTATTTCTTTTCAGCTCAATAGTAGTATATTTATAGGAGTGTACAGTACTACTTTCTGTTAGTAAAAAGTTCATAGTTGCATTATTGTAAAATACAACATGTGAAAAACACGCTAAAATTACTTGGCCATGCCAATGATTGATATCTTGTTTTGAAAAAGCTCAAAAGGGGACAGCGATTGTTCAAAAAGTTTTCAAAATAATTAACTAAAATTTTTGGTGTGTGTTCTGTATAATAGTAGAAGTGTTTTAACTTTCAGATTTATCAATCACTGCTTTTTAAGCAATTTCATATAACTACGATGAAGTACTGCAGCTTTTGTAAAATTTAAAATATCTCTTATTCTGAAAGTCATTTCAAAAAATGAAGAAACATAGCAACACATCAGAAGTGAAAAATTGAAAATTTGTTCATAAACTTTTGGTACACAATGGGCCCCGTTTATTTTATTGATGTAAATTATTTACCAATTTTTTTCCCATTTTAGTATAATAATTTCTTTTTCTCTTAATTCTAGCATATTTTTCTTAAAATGTACTAAACAATTCTAAAAAAAACCCCAAAAAATCTGTCCCCATATCTCCATATTTTTAAGTTGTCGCAAGTAGTCGGATGCCTTAAGAACATAAGGGAAGAGTAAAAATGCTTTTCTAGTCCCCTCAATGATTCCTTCCTTGACTCTTGTTTATTTATGATACTTTTTATTAATATTAATCGATAATCCCTTCATTATTGGTGATGTTAACAAACTAATAAACCATTTTTTTCGGAAGTTACATTATTTGCTTAATTGCCGTATACTTTTTTCGTGAAACTACATTATGATGTATTTAATCAAAATTTCCAAAATCAATCAAAATTTGTAAATGAAAATTTTGTTAAAAAATGCAATACATTAAATATACTCATGTCCATAAATTAAGAATAATTCAGAGAATCCCACAGAATATGAACTCTAAAATAAAAATTTCACTTGTGGAATTATCACACACATCTTGAAGAATATGCAAATTACAGGAAACCACCAGATTGCGCGGATAGTACGTCACAATGACGAGAGTGTAAGAGAGGGGTATATAAGGAATGGTGGCAAAGAAGTAAAATTGTTCACAAGCGCTTTAAAAGCCTTTCAGTGCAACAACCGCATAGTTATGGCACAAAGGAAGCATTTGGATGATTTTTTACGTGGTAGAATTATCGGATGACTGGAATGTGGACGTACCTGCTGGAAGTATCCGAGGAACTTGCAATCGCCCAGAGTGTCATCTCCAGGCTTTGGCAACGATTCCAAGATGGTGGTAATGTGAGTAGATGTTACAGCACAGGTCGGCCGGGAGTTACAACACCGAATGAGGACCGGTATTTGGCAGTTACTGCCAAAAGAAACAGACGGAGCACAGCCTCTGACCTATCTCGTCAGCTACCGGTACGATAGTTTCAAGGCAGACCGTTTACAGATGCTTAGGGCACATTGGTCTATATGCTCGTAGGCCTGTCAGATGCGTTCCCCTTACCGAAACTCACTGTTGCCTGCGATTAACCTGAAGTAGGGATCATGCATTGTGGACACCTCAACAGTGGTCTTGTGTGATGTTTTCCGACGAGTCCAGGTTTAGTTCGCAGTCTGATTCTCGCCGGACTTTCATATGAAGAGCGCCAGGTACCTGTTACCACCAAGAGAACACCATTGAACGACACCGTTACGGTGGAGCAGGATGGCTCGTTTGGGGAGGAATTATTCTTGGTTCCAGAACTGGCCTGCATGTTCAGAGTGTAACGATGACAGGCCACATCTATCGGGATGTCATTCTGGAACAACATGTACGTTTGTTTCGGAGCACCATGGGTGCTGAATTTCTGTTTATGGATGACAACGCCCGTCCTCACCATGCAAACATTGTAGATGAATGCCTTCAATCGGAGGATATCACCCGTATGGATTGGCCAGCATACTCACCGGACTTGAATCCAATAGAGTGTGTGTGGGATATGCTTGGCCGACGAATTGCAGCCCGTCAACCCCCTCCCACCTGTCTACCGGAACTTCGGAGGGCATTGCTTGATGGAGTGGTGTAATATTCCCCAAAATCAGATTGATAATTTGATACTCAGCATGCGTAGGCGTTGTAAGGCCTGTATTGCATCGTCCGGGAGACATACTCCGTATTAACCATCATACTAACCATGTTATACTGTTTTTGTTAATAGGTTCTTTTTTGAAATTGGCTCCAGGGAGTAAAAATCTCAATTTTTATTAATTATGTCAAACATATTGCATATTTTTTGCTCTTTACCTTTTGTTTAATAAATAGACTTTACAAATAAGTCAAATTTGTTTTGCTTCTGTCTCTTTTTTTGCCTGAACTTCATTATCCTTAATTTATGGACATGAGTGTAGTATTGTATATAACAGCATGTATATATATTTTTAAAAAAAATGAAAACCTGTCAATCTCACAAAACTGCGTGCTATTTAGCGGATATCAAAATCTATGTAATTTTTTTTCCTATTCAAGTATTTTGGGTTTGCACATGTAAAAAAAAACATGCATCACAAAATGAAAAAATGAGCTTTTTAAGAGAGATAAATTATGCATGTGGTAGGTTCTTTCAGAAAACAAAATTCATAAAATGAATATTTTAACTGACAATCTACTCAAATATCTAAATTTAAATTTCATAGCGTAAGTAAAAACCTATCACTTCTAAAAATAGGACACTTCATATATTTGTAAATTACACATAATATTTACATGAGCGAAAACCCAGAAAGTGTGTAAATATTGACTTATATATATGTCAAGCATATGTTTTGTACAAATGTTGATCTCTTATACATTGCACGATTCACACAGTAAGTCTTTCAAATTCTGATTCCCGATCTAAAATTATGCATCAAAAGTTAATATATTTTAATAATTTGAAATATTTCTGTTCTAGGAATTCCATGACACTTGAATGAGATTATTTTAATTCAAATATGTCATATTCTTTAGACTTGTTAAGCGGCATATTTATATTGAATACCTCTAAAATTATTATCGGTATGTTTTTTAATATGTTAAGGTATCCGACTAACCCTAAAGCTGTGAATTTTGCCAAAAATTGACAAATTCTTTTTTTTATGATTTAGTTTTATAGACTATCTTATTAGCTTTATAAAAATACCAAGTTTATTATTTTCTGTTCACTAGAACAAAAACTACATGCATTTTAGTTAAATGCAAATTCCATTATTAGCTAGATGTCATACATTAAAACGCGTTTTACTGAAAATGCGTTTTTTTAAATGCTCAAACTGGGACAGTGATTGTCAAAAAAAGTTTTGAAAATTAATAACTGAATTTTTTTCTGTAAGTTCTGTATAATAGTAGAATTGTTTTAACCTTCAGATTTATCAATCACTGTTTTATTACAAAATTTACAGTCCCTTATGTGAATATAATCACTGTTATTTTAAGCAATTTCATATTATAACTAACTCTAGTTTTTGTAAAAATGAAAATATCTCTTATCCTGAAGGGGTTATTTCAAAAATGAATAACATAGCAACACATCAGAATTGAAGAAATGGAAATTTGTTTATAAACGCTTGGTTTGGGGCTATTTTTAGTAAATATTTTTACCAATTTTTTCCTATATTAGTAGTAATAATTTCTTCTCCTAATTTTAGTATAATTTTCTTAAAATGTACTAAAATCTAAAAACCACAAAAAAAAATCCCCATATCTTCATTTTTTCTTTAAAAAAGTTGTCGCAAGTAGTCGAGGATACCTTAAAACATTTTTCTTTCTCTCTGTTTCTATGTATATATATCCTGCTATATAAATTTAGTCTAAAATGGCTTTTAAAACTTGCTTATTTGCTCTAATTAACGCCATATTGTAGCAACTTTATGGATTACGGCCAAGCCATGCGTGCGTGCGAATCTGAACCACGGTCAGATGGCTAAGATAGCATCCGAGCTCTTTAGTTTCACATATCATCGTATGACGACTATAACACTTAGTGAGATTTTTAAAGTACAGTTAACTCCCAATACTGACGTGAAAATCTTTGATTGTATTAGGGCTGGGGAATTCAAAATGCGCAAACAAGAAGCTTTGTGCCTTACTAGCACTCTACAGAGGCCCTTGCACTTTAGATACACTCATTTTATTGATACATAGTGAAAAGTAATTTATATAAGAAATAATACATAAATTAACTATCTTAAAAAACAGAGGCGGCTCAAAATTTGAAATACGAGAACCAAGAACAAAAAACCATACATGAAGAAAAGCCAATTGACCAAATTGGATAGTTATTATGTTTTCGAAATCTGCCACTGTTATAGGGCAGTGAAGTAGGGTTAATCTTGCTTTATATAATCCTATTTTTCTCAATTATTATAAAATGTATCATAATATCGCAAAAAAAGGTGAATATATTTTAAATAGTTGAAGGAAATGTGTTACATAAATAAAACATTTCGCTTCTAAAATTTCAAAACTTACGGAACTCTGGTTATTTAGATGGTAATGTTATGGACTCTTAACTAATAGATATCATCGCGGTTTATATATATAGGTACGTTAATTTCATCAAAGACCGCCGTATACCACGAACTGATGCAAATCAAATATTTAATTCTTCTCTCCTCAAAATAATATGAAGGGTTTTTTGGTAAATGTAGTGCCAACTCGAGTGTTGATCGTGATATGTATGACATAGGGTAAAAAATTACAAGGCGTACTGGTTGAGTTAAATCGTCTTTTCAATCGGAGGCTGATATAAATACATAGATAAGGAAAATAAGCAAATAAAAAAGGAATTAATGGGAAATTAAACTTAAAACAGAAAGGATAGCGTATTTTAAGAATTTTACAGGATAAACAGATGCATCTAACTTATTGTTTTTAATACATTCATACTAATGACATTTTTTATAAGTATACATACGAGTACGTCACATTATATTCAATTGTTTTAATATCCTAGTTTATTTTTCAACTTAAGCTTCTCTTTTTAAAGAAGCAAATATTGGACTTAAAACCAAGAATATGTCAGCTTGAAGCCATTCATCATATCTGCGTTTTAACTGTACTGGTTCAGCTCATTTCTAAGTAACAGCTACTTAGAAAAGTGGCTTTAGTTAAATAAAGAAGGAAATGAGTTCATATTACATTGGATTTCTTACGCGCAGGGAGTTCTTTTTGTTTGCTTAACTCTCGGTTGTTTGAGAAAGGAAAGAAAATGATCTGGAGCTCATGAGAAAGAGTATTTATTTTTTGCTGGAAGTGTAATTGAATAACTTCGCCGTTTCTTTATTATTCATTCTCCCCTCATTTCGTTTTTAAAGGATTCTATTTTTTGTTTGCCTTTCCTAAATAAAGCAATTGTGGATAATTTTGCTTAAGTACTTGTGATCACTCAAAGGAGACATTAAAAATACGTTAAACTGGTTTCACTATAAATCGCTTTTATAAAAATATACATCAAATTTTTTCGCTTGAATATAAAATTACAGTACTATTACATAGCAAACGTGAAACTTTTTGCTTTTAAATTGATGTTGATTATTTTGGATAAAATTTTAAAACATTAAAGTGAAAATTGAGTACTTCAAATTTTTCCCGGTATGCAATATTAATTTAATATATTTATTTTCTTCTTTAAATTAGGATTAGAAAGTGATATTTAATTGTGTGTGTGCGTGTGGTCACTCTCACCTAACTTCATCAACCCACGGAATCTCAAATTAAGATGCTGTAGTCTTATTTACTTTGGATGGAGACTATAAATGTAATCCCCATTCAACCCCATAACTCAACTATGTTTCATTCCCTGCCATGAAATTCATGATTTTAACAACTAGAAGTGTTAACCCAAAAACGATATATAGATTTTAAAAAATTAAGTATTTTTTTTTTCTTTCTGCAGATACATTTATCTTTCTACAGAACCCGTCATAATTTTCTTCCAGAAGTGCTCTAGGATCATCTGCCGTCTAAGTTGACCCACTCATTTAAATCTATGAATTAAATAGCTGAAATAAAAATAAGCACAAAATTTTTGTTGCATACCTTATGTACAAAAATAAGTAAATGAGCTTATTTTTGTAATCAAGTATGCTAATGGTTTTTCTCAAATATTAAAAAATGTTTTCAAAATTCCAACTGAGAAAATAACGTATCTGATGTATAAAAAAATATCTTAAAAATATAAAAGAACCAAAATTTAAGAAATATATTTATGAGATAGCATTTAAAAGTAGAATCAAATTTTTTTAGCTGTATATCCTGTAACACATTAACCTATTTGCCCGTACATTGTACGGCCTACTGAAAGTTGGCCGCAACTGTTTTGCCCGTACTTTGTATACGGGAACTGATATTTTCTTTCTTTGAATTGCGCGCATTTTTAATTTTTTTTAGTAATATTGTTTAGTGTTGGTGTTTTGAAAAGGTGATGTTTGCCTATGGCACTGCATTGCTTTTCATCCGGCTTTAAAGCAAAATTTTACTATTGTCTCATTCTGTTAAGTACGGTGTTTAGTTATACACAATAAAAAATGTGCCTTTTTTTTAAAATATTTTCTATGAAAAAAAATAATTGTTTAGGGGGTTAAATTAGAAAAAAATCCATGCTTTGAAAGCTCCTTCAAGAAACCTTGTACCATAAAGCCATAAAGTAATATTACTTAAAAATACATATAACATTAAGAGAAAAACTGTATGCTTTGTCTTCTAAAATTGCCATTTTATTTGTGTAGAAATTCACGATAAATATGTTAAAAATAATTCTTGAAATAAATTACACATCACCCTTGAAAATATATATTTTCTCGCCCTTTATTATTCACCTTTGATAAAGTACAGTAATCTTTTTAAGGTAAAAACATGGTACTACTTTTACACCTTTTCGTGAAATCCCGCACTTAAGTCACATGCAATCCCAACTTTTTGAATTATGTTCCCAAAAGTCTCTGGGTGACAGATTAAAAATCTTTGACATTGATAATCATCTCTCCCAAATGTCTCTGAGAATGCTTATGACCAATAATTCTTTAGGAATGATGAATGAACACTTGTAATGCCCGTGCTACATGTCCACAACCATGGGGGGAATCCTTATCTCCATACAACATTGATGTAAATAACAAAGCGTCTCCCAAAAGCTACGGGAACGGTGTTTTATCTTGCATTCCTTAAGGTCATGGGCGCTCTGATTTCCCACAGAACTATCTTCCGTCATGCTCTGATAATTTATATTTTCATCGCTGCTTTTGATAAATTGTTTTATTCCCAAAAGTGAATCTGTAGTGGGTTTGTGTACCTAAAAAACTTGGTTTTCTACGCTGATACAGATTATTTTGGGATACGCGTTAGAAAGAAAATTTCGCACAATCAAACATAACTTGACCTCTACTCACTCGTTGTATTGAAGTCGCAATGGCTTTATACCTCAGTCACAGTAAAGGGGTGCTTTATGCAAATTATAGGTTAATTTAAAGTTAAAAATCACGAAACAAATAAATGCGCCTGTATTGATTGATTGATTGTGTATTAATCTCGCACTTCGAACCAACATGAGGGCTATTGGCTAAGGACCTCATGTCATTCCACAGCTTACATTCACGAGGACTTAGAGTCTCTACAGATTTCACTTGCAATAGCTCTACACGGTGGGTCTTTAATAGCATTTGGAGTGAGTGTTATATTAACGTCTTACCATAAAACAACATGAAGGCAATGGGTGACAACCCTCTTAATTTTAAACCACGGTCAAGTGAGGAGTATGACACATGATCTGGCACCTCTTTCTCCTAATACCCTCATTGAGCCTTGACATATTGAACGTGCATCTACCTCCTCTACACGGTGGGTCTTCAGTGGCATAAAGCTCGAATTCATTTATTGCTGGCCATGACTCCGTGACCATAACCACTGGGCTACAGTGGTCTCCATAACATTAGAAATTGAGCCCACTACATAAGTGGTCCTCAACTCTCAGGCGACCCAAGGAACATTAAGTTATTTCCATTTTATTCGCTGTGATGAATTTCTCTCGAGTTTGTGTGACTTTTAATGAAAATCACTTTATATTCCATGTTAAGGTATCTGACTAGGTTGAAAAACTACTTTTTAGGTGTTTGATGTTTGGTAATGTTTGGGCTGTTAGGGTAAAAAGAATTGTAATTATTCAGAAAAAAGGACTAACACATAAAACTAGAGAATTTTTTTAAGTTGTTTTTATAGCACTTACTTTAACTTATAAAAATATTTTTTTAGTGCATTTTTTGAAAAATTAAATTTTTTACGATAATTTGTGCACGAAAAAACAGGATATTTCCAAAACAATCCAATCAAATTCGATGAAATTTGTATCATATATGCTATAGGCCCTTCAGAGTGAACAAACCGCAGGTTTTAAGACACCTACATTTCATCACATTTTACAGCCATTTTTAGCTTAGAACATGCAGTAATTCTGATGAAAAAACATTATCATCAAATTTAAATGCTAATAAAATATTTATTTCTTAAAATAGTTTTTATCCTGCGGTTTGTGACATTTCAGAGGGATCAAGAAATATATTAATGAAATTAAAATTGCAAATGTGCAATTTATTTTTTATTTATGACGTTTATCTTAACTTTAAAAAGAGTTTGCTAAAATTTCATAAAAATAATTTTTTTTTTCAAAAACAAAGGGGAATACATGTTATTTATTTAATAATTCTGACTTTTTAAGCCTATTTATGTTCTTTAAAACAATAAATTTATTCTGAAAATAAATTTTAAAAGAATTGGTCTCCCAACCTAGTCGGATACTCTAAATTGCATTATATTCCGTATTAAAATACTCTACATTCATTTTCGGAGCAACTGCATTTTATTCTGAAAACATATTTAAATACAATTAAAATAAAATTATTAAATTAAAAAATCTAACTTATAAAAAACAACGTCCCCCTCTCAGTGGGGCGCTATAAAATTATCAAATGTTGACAGATTCGTGGTGCTGAAAAGATTGACTGAGTGAATATTAACGTGGCCCTATTCAGCTACACGAGGGAGTTTGGCGACGGACCTCCTAATTTTGAAACGTGGTCAAGTGACTAAGACTGCACTTGAGCTGGCGCACCCTCTCCTAACTACCACACCACACCAATAAGAGGATGTTTAACCACCGACAGAATTGACATGCAGCAGCCCCTCTACATGGCGGGTCTTCAGCAGCACAAGGCTTGAACTCATGACACGTCAGTCACGAGTCCATGACCACCAAGCTACCACGGCCTCTAAAAAGGTAGGGAAACACAAGCTACCGCGGCCTCTAAAAAGGTAGGGAAACACAAGCTACCGCGGCCTCTAAAAAGGTAGGGAAACACAAGCTACCGCGGCCTCTAAAAAGGTAGGGAAACACTACACTAGATGATAGAAACTACCCTCTCCGCAATTTTGACCATGACAACTCGCCTTGTTTGTCCCAAACGCTTCAGTAAACTGACCATAACAAATATTGGGAATTGCATTTAAAAAACTCAACTACACATGAAAAAATTAATGTTCATTATTTCCCAAAGCGTGACCTAAGTTCGAAACATATTTTCATATAGAAAACACATATTCTAGCATTAAAAAAAATTCGGAAAAATATAAAACCCATTTATATTATACAATTTTTTTTTTTAAATTTTGAAATACTCATAAATATTACAAAAAAAATTACTTTGAAATTTAAAACTAAATATCAATTTAGCTTTACAATATTAAAAGCGAAGTATTGAACATACTTTAGGGAGGAAAAATGGATTGAATAAAATTAGTTAAATAAAATAAGAGATATTTTTTTAAATAAAAGAGTGAAGTCAGAATGTAGTAATAAGGGGAAGTATATTTCAATATATGAAAAAATATGGATATTTTTTTAACAAAAGACATCCTCAAAGATTTTTGTTTTGCTTTAAATATTTTTATTGGCGAAAAATATGTAACGAAAACAAAGTTTGAATATATCTTAAAATAAACAAATATTATAAACGTATTTAAACTTTGTTATAGTGTATAAAATTAAACTATTATTTAACTATCAAGCATAAGATTTGTTGTATTTAAAAAAATGCAACAAGAGTCTTATTTATGAATATTACACAATAGAGATGTGACGCTGAAAAATTTCAGTCATGATTGGTCATGTCAAACTTTGATAAGATTTGGTTCTGTTACTCAATCGATAGAACATGCTTCGCATTCCAGTCTACTATTTTCTAAGGCATTTAAGCTAATAAGCTAGTACATTCTTAAAATGATAGATTTTTTTTTAAAAAATTGCACTGACGATTTGGTTAAACTATTCTCCACACACAAGATAAAGTTTAGGAATTCCATGACTCGTTAATTCTCCCCTATGTACAAGGAGTAGAATAGTCACTGAGCTTAAATTTTCATTCCCGTTATTTTAAGTCAAATAAAATAAAGGGGAGAGGGAGTGAGAAATTATTTACGTCGCACTATAAAGTAACACTAGGGATATTTGGCGAGAGACCTCGTTATTTTGAATTTCGGTCAAGTGACGAGGACGACACCTGAGCTAGCACCATTTCACCAAACTACCACACACGTCAACGGGAGGACTGTGAGCCTCGACAGATTTAACGGTGTTGACTCCCTCTGCATAGTGGATCTTCAGTAGTACCAGACTCCGTGACCATAATCACTTGGCTAACACTGCCTCATAAATTAAGGAGGAGGAGCAACACAATAAATAAAATCAGGCTTGAAACTCCTCACATGAGATGGTGTTGGTGTGATAAACCAATTCAAGTATTTTCCTCGACGTTCATAACATCGTAATCACTGTCAGACCCCGAAGGTAATTATGTACAGGGTGGCCATAACTAAACTGCAAGTGTTCAAGGGGCGCCAAGGAATATTCCAGTGAAATTTGGATATCTACACGTTTCAGAACATCCGCAAGTCAAATATGCAAGAAAAAAAGTCGCCATTTTTACCCAATAGATGGCGCTGTTCCATGTTTCAATGCTTATCGACGGCATATATGCAAATTTTAAGCTCATCGAACAGTATAAAAATAAGATCACATTGAGTAATGGTCAATCATGACTCTGAATAAGAAGGAACGTGCATTTTGTTAGTGCATATTCTATTAGAATGATAGCAAGTATTCAGCTACTCTGAAAGAACATCGACGTATGAAACGATTAAGAGCTCCAATGAGTGTGTCAATGGATTGAAAAATATGATTTCTAAATTTGAAGAAACAGGGGAACTGGGCATTATTCCAAACACAAGAGGGCGGTGCGTGTCCCGTAAACCCGAAAAGAGTGCAACAAATTGATGACGCTATTGCTACTACGAGAGCAGTTCAGGAGCCAGTATGCTGCAACAAATGAGTGCAAGAAGTGTGGCTTGGACATTATCTCTTCCCTGGTCAACTGTGCATAAAGTGTTGCGCCACATTCTTCTGCGTTATCCGTATAAAATTAAAATGCTTCAAGCATGTGATTGCATCTGGTGGTTCGCATATTGAGCACATCATGTGATAGTTTGCAGTTTAATTATGGCCACCCTGTACTTTATATTCTCTTTTTGTAGTTATGTGATATTAACTACCGTAAAATCCGGCATATAACGCGCACCTATACTTTCAAGCTGCTTTAAAAAAAATTAGGCATAATCTTCGTATAACGCGCACTCCCGTTTTTTACAAAGGAACCTGAAATGTACATGTGCAATGCTCGTATGTTTTGAAATTTATTCGAGGTAGTATCCCTCAGGCTTTTGAGTGAGTGAGTGAATATTAACGTCCCACTGTTCAGCTACACGAGGGCTTTTGGGACGGTCCGCGTAATTTTGAACCATGGTCAATGACGCGGACGACACCTGAGCTGGCACCCCCTCTCCTAACTACCACACCACACCAACGGAGACGTTTGAGCTCTCGACAGATTTAACGTGCATCGCCCCTACACGGCGGATCTTTAGTGGTACTAGGATCGAACCCATGACAAACTAGCCATGATCCGATACCTAGACCACTCGGCCACCGCGCCGTCTCAGGCTTTTGAAGACTATATAATTCTAGATCTACATCCCTTTAAATTCATTAGGTATGTCATCTCCTTTAAATAAGCAGAACATTCCGATGTATGCAAAAAATCTAATTTCCTTTTTTTTTTCGTAGCTGCGTTTTTATATTCAGCGCATAACGCGCTGTGCGCGTTATATGCCGGATTTTACGGTATGTAAAATCAATCAAATCTAAAAATAAATTTCATATCATTGCCAACATTTTATGATAAATAAGGAAAAATTCAATAATTAGTGTTTGAAAGTCTGTTACATAGTAGTTTCCCATAAATATGTAAATAAGATGAATAATGTGTGTATTAGCACAGTATTTGTAAATTACAAAAGTTTATTATCGACATTTATACAGTTTACAGTATATTTCTTTTAAAGACAAACACTATGCTAAACGCAAATTCGTACCAAACAACGGCCAATCTAATTCAGAAACATTAATATTAAGGGGTTTTTTTGTAGCGTGGATTGCGTAGAAAACCAATTAAACATTGAAAATAGATGAGAAAGATAAAGCACAAAGTAGAAAAAAAAATGAAAAAGAAACTGATTAAAAAAAACGCTAAATCAGTTGTTACTCTTTTTCTTCCTTGTTATGAAAGAAAGGATGTTAAGAAATTTGTGCAAAGTTATTAACTGACAATCAAATATCCAATTTTCTTTCCTGTTTTCCGTGTTCTAACTCATTAACTTGTAGCTTCTTGGATCTACAAATTTCCGGGAAAATTAATGACTAAAAGCATGAAATAGATTCATGGTAGATTAGATGTGGATTTTGATGAATGAAAGCGTTTAAATGAGTTTTCATAAAATATGTATCTGAATCACGAAAACACATTAGTTTATATATTACGATGCTACAAGAAATAGAAAAAAAATTTTGTTAAATAATAATAACATACTTCGTTATTGTTTTACATAGAATTGGAGAAGATAGAATAGAATTTCTATTCCTATATAAATATTGTGCCCGAGAGGCAATGTAGAATAAATTAATACTATTATATTCAAGGAAGCCTTACTTATGAAATAGAATTTCAAGAGTTTTTTCCTTCAAGCCTGATGCTACACAATCTCTTTTTATAATCTTGAACAACGATCAGAGAACTAGGCTGGTAGCTAAGCTGGTATTGTATTCCCTTAATTTCCACAGCACGCTGAAGAGTATTCTTAAGATTTCTTCAATTTAACATGTAGCACAACCCAAATTATTCCGTGTGAGTGAGGGTTTATTAACCATTTGTGTAAGAGAGGGTTTTGAAAAAACACAAATGAAAAGAGCCAAGAAGAGCGCGATCGGGCTCCTTCGATTACGTGACAATAGAAGCCGAGAAGCGCGATCACTCCCCTTTGATTACATGTCGAAAAAATTATTAAATTAGCAAAATTACTAAATTAAAAAAAAGTAATTTTTTAATTTAACTTAAGCTATTAACTTAAAAAAATTATGTTGTGAACTTAAAAAATTAAAAAAATAAATTATTAAATTAAAAATTAAATTAATAAATTAAAAAATTTAATTCATTATAATTGTCTGAAAGGTTGAGTGCGTTTCGGCAAATTGTGAGTGTGCCGTCGATTGTTTGTGTCAGCCAAATGCACTGACTTTTTTAGACATGAAATCCGAGCACAAGAGTGGCTCGAGGTTCGCAAACGGTTAAGGGCATCCTATAAGGCAGCACGGACTGGCAATGGACCTCGTAATTTTGAACCACCTTCAAGTGACGAGGACGACATCTGAACTGGCGCCCCCTTTCAAAACTACCACTCCATGCCAACAAGAGGACTTTAAGCTACGACAGATTTAACTTGCATCAACCCCTCTATACCACGGGTATTCAGTAGCACTAGGGATCGAACTCATGACATGCAGACCTGGAGCTCGTGACCATAATCACTGGCTACTCCGGCCTTCCCAAATTATTCTGCATCTCGAATTTTGCTGTAATTAGTTGTCTTTCAATGGAAAAGTCTTAATTGAGCATTTAGCGTAAAACCAGTGTGTAAAAGAAATAAAACAATTATTTAAAGTCCAACATTACGTAGAAGAAATCTAAAAAATTTTATGCAGTTAATAAAAAAATTAAATTCTTGAAAAACCGAAATTGGATAAAAGCCTAAAATATATTTCCGATGTCCGAAGCATATTTTTAAACATTAATACCGTAAGCTTTACGTAAAAATCAAAAATCCTATGCCTAAGAAAAGGAAAATATAATTGAAAGATCAATTAAGAATTATTTTAATTATAATATCTATCAATTAATTTGGCTCTGTCGTTGTGTAACTGACTTATCTTTGCGGGAAGAAGACAAATCCTCCAATTAAACTGGAATACGATCCTCGATAAGCATTCAAGAGAAGAATCCAATTTTTGATTTGATGAGAAAATTAAGCGAACTCCTCCAAGAATGCGTTGGGTAATGCGACAGATGCGAGTATTATTTCCCACACTAATGTTGTTTTTAAATCTATATTATATATAACCGGGCTGTTTTTCTCAGCTCTAAAATCAATGTTACTTCGATATAACTATTTCCTACCTTAACAATAATTTTATTTTCACTGAAAATTTTTTTTATTTAAATCTTTGTATTACATAATCTAAGCTTTACCGATAACATTCAATGACTATAAATAACAAGTCTACAATGTAACACATCTTTTTAAGTTATAATTTGGAGACTGATGTTACAGTATATTACTTGACTTAACTATCATTACGTTAGGTTATAACTTCCTTTTTTGCGTGATACAAGACATTACCGTAATTTACTACAAAATACAAGGTTCCAAATGGATTTTTCTTTGAACACAACATCGTAAAATACGTGATAAACATAGGTTTTACTAGTTTGTGAGCAGTAAAATAACATAACTCAAAATATTTACTACAATTATAAATAGTTGCTATACATTTGTACTAAACTGCTGAACAACTGTTTCTCAGTTTATCTTAAGAAAATAAACTCAAAACCACGGTGTGAAATTAGTAAAACGTTTTTAACAATAGGGTTTTAGAGAAACTGATTTCACTTAGGTTAGTATAGTTATGTGTAAATATTACATTCGTTCTTAGTGAGCTAATGGCGTTATTGCTTTTGTTCAATCAATTTAGAATAAAAACTATACTATAAGCCAGGGGTTCTTAAATTGTGGTCCAAGGACCCCCTGAAACCCAATGCCTTTCTATGGGGTACACGATAGTGTCTCTCATTTAATGTTAAGATTTAGGTCTTTTACAGACTCTGAAAGCCTCGTGGAAGAATTGAAAGATGCGCCATACTAAATTAAATCACTATATTGCCCCAATGAAAAACCCTCTTCCAAAATAGGATTTTTGGATCAAGAATATTAATTTAGTTTTTTTATTGCTTGAAACTGCATAGCTACAACATAATATTTTCAAAAAATAGTAGAAACAAATGTGCAAAGATTGAAAACTGAATTCATACCACGTCAATATGTTACAATAACGATTGCATCCATCTCTACTTTTATAATCCAATTCTTTATCTTAAATAAGCACAGAAACAGTCTGAAAAGCGTAGAACCGGAATTGAGGCTGTAGATTCCAAATATTACACCTGATATAGCAGTATTTGTGAAAAAAATGCAGCAACGTCCTTCTTATTAAAATTTTTAATTAATACTGTTAAGTACATTTTTATTTGAAATTACTATCTTGTAATATTTAAAAAGTTAAATATGTACTTTAAATTTTACTCACCCATGTGTTGGGAGTCAGGGGGAGGGGCTGTTCAAAGTCTTGGGGGTCTGCGTTGTCAAGCTGATACATATAGGGGGACCGCAGCGATTTAATGTTTAAGAACTCCTGCTATAAGCTATTGAAAACGATGAAATTAGTAAGTTCCATTATTTTATTTAAAAATCTAAAAGAATTCCAGTATGATATAAGCAGCCTTACATTTATTACTTAGAAGGTATTTAAGTTTCTCAGAAGAGGTATTAAAAATGTGTCTTAATAAATAATTTTTTAACAGAACTTTCGCAAGACTCGTTTAAAATGCCACTATTTTCAAGTGTGTGTGAGAATGAGAAATGTTTTCCAAACTTCCTTAACTTAGTTTGCTGTCGATATAAATAACAACAAAACAGAGCATTTTCAATTTCACTGAGAAACATTAAATGAGAGTTGACAGTTCAAAAAATCCACTTTTCCAATGTATCGCAAACACAGAAAAAATTCTTTGAGCTAAAAAAATTTTAATTTTCTTTGTCTTTTCGGTGCAAACACTGCTAGGGAAAAAAAAAAAAAGAGTTTAATTACATTTCTTCTATCAAATAACATTTTGTTCCGGAAAATATATGTTTGTTTTATTTTAAACTTTTCCCCTCAAGCTTTTAATATAAAGAGAAAATAGTTTATTCGCTTGAAGTTTCAAAATCCGATTTCCTACTTTGACACACAAATTTCATTAATTTTTAAAATATATATATATATTTATAAGCTGCAGGAAAATAAATACCTTTCTATTTTTTAATCAAAAAAATCAATATAAATCCTACTATATAGTACATTAAAAGTCCCTTTTCATTTTTAATTTACTTAAATACAATAAGACCCGCTTAACGTGGAGTATACGTTCTATCAAAGTAGTGCGTAATATGAAACACCGTTAAACGAGGTTATCTCATCATGTACACTCATGTCCATAAATTAAGGATAATGTAGTTCAGGCAAAGAAACAGACAGAAGCAAAACAAATTTGACTTTTTTGTAAAGTCTATTTATTAAACAAAAGGTAAAGAGCAAAGAAGATGCTATATGTTTGACATAACTAATAAAAATTGCGATTTTTATTCCCTGGCTCAAATTTCAAAAAAGAACCTATTTACAAAAAAAATTATAACATGGTTAGTATGATGGTTAATACGGAGTATGTCTCCCGGACGATGCAATACAGGCCTTACAATGCCTACGCATGTTGAGTATCAAATTATCAATCTGATCTTGGGGAATATTACACCACTCATCAAGCAATGCCCTCCGAAGTTCCGGTAGACAGGTGGGAGGGGGTTGACGGGCTGCAATTCGTCGGCCAAGCATATCCCACACACACTCTATTGGATTCAAGTCCGATGAGTATGCTGGCCAATCCATACGGGTGATATCCTCCGATTGAAGGCATTCATCTACAATGTTTGCATGGTGAGGACGGGCGTTGTCATCCATAAACAGAAATTCAGCACCCATGGCGCTCCGAAACAAACGTACATGTTGTTCCAGAATGACATCCCGATAGATGTGGCCTGTCATCGTTACACTCTGAACATGCAGGTCAGTTCTGGAACCAAGAATAATTCCTCCCCAAACGAGCCATCCTGCTCCACCGTAACGGTGTCGTTCAATGGTGTTCTCTTGGTGGTAACAGGTACCTGGCGCTCTTCATATGAAAGTCCGGCGAGAATCAGACTGCGAACTAAACCTGGACTCGTCGGAAAACATCACACAAGACCACTGTTGAGGTGTCCACAATGCATGATCCCTACTTCAGGTTAATCGCAGACAACAGTGAGTTGCGGTAAGGGGAACACATCTGACAGGCCTACGAGCATATAGACCAATGTGCCCTAAGCATCTGTAAACGGTCTGCCTTGAAACTATCGTACCGGTAGCTGAAGAGAGCTGACGAGATAGGTCTGATGCTGTGCTCCGTTTGTTTCTTTTGGCAGTAACTGCCAAATACCGGTCCTCATTCGGCGTTGTAACTCGGGAGCGACCTGTGCTGTAACATCTACTCACATTACCATCTTCTTGGAATCGTTGCCAAAGCCTGGAGATGACACTCTGGGCGATTCCAAGTTCCTCGGATACTTCCAGCTGGGTACGTCCACATTCCAGTCGTCCGTTAATTCTACCACGTAAAAAATCATCCAAATGCTTCCTTTGTGCCATAACTATGCGGTTATTGCACTCAAAGGCTTTTAAAGCGCTTGTGAACAATTTTACATCTTTGCCACCATTCCTTATATACCCCTCTCTTACACTCTCGTCATTGTGACGTACTATCCGCGCCATCTGGTGGTTTCCTGTAATTTGCATATTCTTCTTCAAGATATGTGTGATAATTCTACAGGTGAAATTTTTATTTTAGAGTTCAATTTCTGTGTGATTCTGAATTATCCTTAATTTATGGACATGAGTGTAAATAAAGGGGTTAGGAGAAGATGGGTAGAAAATTGGTCGCTTTTTTACCATTATATTTATTGATTATTTTTTATAACAATAAAATAAAAATTTATTTCTTACAAATATAGAAACATAATACACGAATATACATATAAAACTAAATAAAATTCTAAGTCAGTATGTTTACATTTCAGATCTTTCAGTCTCTTCGTTATTTCCAATTTTCTGCCTTTTTATCAAGAGGGTATCTAATGTAATTTGCGTTTCCTTGTACAATCGGTAAGAAGTTGTTGGTAAGTGGATAAGACATCCATAACACCCCGGTGGCATTTCCTTATGATTTGCTTCAACATTTTGCTTATGATTTCCTTTTTTTGACGATTTCGTTCAAGAAATTTACGCTCTAGCCAACTTATCTCCATAACTACTCGTGTTTCATCTTTTTAAGAAATTTTTTTTTTTAAACTTGGCAAATAGTGTACTCATTATAGAAAGTTTTTGTGTGCAGACTTCCTTCTTACAACTTTTACCTATGAGTCATTTTTTGTTACTTATTATACTTAAGTACTCCTTTTGTATATACAGTAGAACGTCGTTTATCCGAACGTTTATTATCCGGAGCGTGAAATGTCCGAACCAAAGTCCAAATCCGTTTTCGAACAGTGCAATGCTCAACATTTGCTTCGAGTGAGGCCAAAAGTGACGGGAAAATCTAAGATGAGAGATATTTGGGGAATTTCAGTTATGTGATTTAGTTAAAAATCTGCGCAGAATATTAGGTCAGTTTGTTTCCAAGTGAGAGGGTGAATACGTGCTATTTTGTTGATGTAGAAACCAGGATGGCATAAGAAGCAGAAGACTGGATTTCACATGCTAAATGATGACGATATTGTGACTTCTGTGCAAGAAGATTTCGACCTTGTCGAAGATGAAACAGATGAAGAAGAGGACAACAACGAAAGTAGCAAATGCTGACGTGTTTCCTCTTTAGAGACTGCTATGGAGTGGTACGAACAACAGTCAGAGTGCTGTCCTACTCAACTACTGCTGCTGAAGAAAATCAGAGACCTTGCATTGAAAAAACAAAGCTGTACAATAGTACAGCGAAAAATAAGCGATTATTTTCCACAATCAAGGTATAATTGCGATGTTTTGCACCTATTTTGCTTTTTATTCAAGCCCGTTTCCCACATGTGATGATTTTAAATATTTGTATAGTGTCCAATGTCATATACTGCATGGATCGCATTCGGTTTTCGGTTATCCGAACAATCGCGTATCCGAACGGTGTCCAGTCCCAATTGATTCGGATAAACGACGTTCTACTCTAAGTTAATTACAAAATTAATAATTAATTGTTTAAAAACGTCATATTTCGAAGCTATACAAGGGCTATTTGTAACGGAGCTCCAACCAAGATGAAGTGATAAATACAATCATAGAATAATTTAGTGTTTTCCCCCGGTTTTTAATAAAAGTTATTTCTTAAATGATAGTATTTTTCTGCAAAATAGTTTGTGAGCGAATGAGAGCGAAATTAACGTCACACTAAAGCAACACGAGGGATATTGGTGACGGACCTTGTAACTTTGATCCTAAATCAAGTGATGAGGACGACACCTGAGCTGGCACCTCCCTCTCACTACTACCACACCACACCTATAGAAGAGCATTGTGAGCCTCGACAGATTTAACGTGCATCAGCACGGTAGGTCTTCATTGAATTTGACAGAAAAACAAGTTCAGAGATGACATCCTTTTTAAATTATGTTTAAAGTTACAAAGTCGTCGCCCTCGAGTTAGTGTAGTGGGGAAGTTAAGGCAAAACTTACAGTTCTATCAAATTGTTAAAGTTGCTGATTGTAGGAAGTGGGCTGTAAGTTTTACTTCATGAAGCGAAAGATCGTCATTCAAAATGAAGAATCTACTACACGTTCAATGTAACAAATTATCAAGAGGGAGAAAACTATTCGTTGAATGACGGACCAACTCACGTGTCGACCACGTTATTTAACGACACAGTGCAAGTCTAGGAAGTCAGTCTGAATAGTTAATTCCTCCTTCCTCAGTGGCTCGACAGCCCAGGGTGGGCCTTGGCCTTCTCAAAAAGCCTTTTCCAGATTAGCCTTCTTTCTGCTAGTGTTCTCCAGTTCTTAGTTATCAAAACTAGGAGATCTTTTTCTAGGCCATCAGTCCATCTAAGATTAGGTCTGCCCTTTCTTCGTGTGCCAGTTGGTTGGGCATTGAAGACTAGTGGTGCGGTCTTCGTCCATTCTGACAACGTGACCTGTCCATTTAATTCGTTATATTTTGATGAAGTTAACGATGTCAGATTCTTTATATGATTGATAGAGATCGAAATTTGATCTTCTCCACGTTCCATTTTCCTGAATTCCTCCAAAAATAAGTCTTAAGATCTTCCTTTCGTAGATGCTTATCATGTCCTCATCGGCTCGAGACATAGACCAAGTTTCTCATGCATAAGTTAATACTGATCTTAAAAGACTTTTATACAATAGAACTTTTGTTTTTCTTTTGATTAAATTCGATTTCATATATTTTCGTATTCCATTAAAACATCTATTAGCCATAGTAGCCATAGAAGACAATCTTAAAAATAGCTACTTTTATTCTATCTTTAACACTTTAAAGGTTAACTCTGGGAACAATCAGAAACCCTAACACTTAACATGAGATATAAGATTTTTGAAAATCTCTTAGCTTCAGTTGGAGCTCCTTATGATGATACTTCTAGAACCCCGATAGCTCGGTCAGCTCTAATGTTATTTACTTCCATGACTCCTAGTGGATTCTACGACGAATATTAATTCCAGGACGGGCGACCTCCCAGTCGCAATTCACCCACTCTTATTCTTAGATTTCACGATTAACGATCTCAACGATTAACCATTAATTTCACATACCTAACGCCAGGGTTTAAATAGTAGTTACATTTGCATAAAATCAAATCATCTCTACGGACAGTGGTTTTTAAATTAAAGTCACAGTTAAAGAATAGTTCCCCTAAAAAGATTAGTACAAGAACCCGAATAGCATACCCGTCACAACTCATTGAAAACTGAAGTTATCTTTACTTTTGTAATGGACCAATATATTAAAAAATAATCCTTTGAATACATCATTTAAAACAATTTTTTATGACCTGAACGACAGAGGGCAAATTGATCCAATCTAAGATCATCTCGTAGAATAATATAGGATTTATATTTTTTTTAAAATTTATTTAAAGCATAATACCAGAGATACATTAAGGGCTATGGTGGGGGACGTAATTTTAAGCTACAGTTAGATGAGAACAACATGCGAGATGGAACCTCTGTCTCAATACAGCACTCCATTGGATGATTTTGATTTTAAGTTTAATTAAAGTGCAGTAGATTTAATTATTCACCACTACGGACTTTGTAAGATTCATGACTCACGATTCATGATGCTCGAGACCTTATTACAAAGATAATTTCACCCTTAAGCTGCGAGAGCTGTTGTGTATTTATTTACTAAAAATTGTGTTCCTTTCCATATGATCACATAAAAAATCACATAAGATTACTTGAAAAATATACTACTAAATACCCATCATGTAGCAAGGCTGCTACATGTTAAATCCTCCCGGTTTGAAGTCCTCACTAAGGTGCGTTGTGTAATTTTTTACAGCAGGCTCAGGGTCGACCTCGTGTAGCCTTTTGAAATGCAACGCTAATTAACAAATGATGTTGTAATATAATTTTTAAAAAAACTGATTAAATATACAGTAGAACGTCATTTATCCGAACGTTTATTATCCGGAGCGTCAAATATCCAGACCAAAGTCCGAATAGGTTTTCGAACAGAGCAATGTTCAACAATTGTTTCCTGTGAGGCCAAAAGTGACGGGAAAACGCAAGCTGAAGGATATTTGGGGAATTTCAGTTGTGTGATTTGGTAAACATCTGCGCGGAATATTAGGTCAGATTGTTTCCAAGTGAGGGAGGGTGTACATGCTCTTTTGTTGAGATTTGTTGATGAAGAAACCTGGATGGCATGCGATGTAGATGTGGATTTCAAATGCTAAATAATGACGAGATAATGACTTCCGTGCAAGAAGAATCCGACCCTGTCGACGATGAAACGGATGAATATGAACACAACAACAACGAAAGTAGCAAGGGTCAAATCTGACGCGTTTTTCTGCGTTAACGACAGCTATGGAGTGGTACGAATAACAATCAGAGTACTGTCCTACTCAACTACTGTTGCTGAAGAGAAACAGAGACCTTGCAGTGAAAAAACGAAGGTGTACAATAGTACAGCGAAAAATATGTGATTATTTTCCACAATCAAGGTAAAATTGCGATGTTTTGAACCTATTTGGCTTTTTCTTCAAGTAAGTTTCCCGCATGTGATGTTTTTTAATATTTGTACAGTGTCCAGTATCATATACTGCATGGATCGCATTCGGTTATCCGAACAATCGCGTATCTGAATGGTGTCCGGTCCCAATTAATTCGGATAAAAGACGTTCTACTGTATTACTATTTGAACAAATCACAAAGCTATGACATTTGTAGCCCCGTGTTCAAGGACACGGACTCGTGGATGGAGTGTGTTGAGTTCGAGCCTTGTGCCACTGAAGACCCGACGTGTAGAGGGGGCCACTGCACGTTAAATTTTTCGTGACTCAAACGTCCTCACGTTGTTGTGGTGTGGAAGCTGGAAGAGAGGGTGCCAGCTCAGGTGTCGTACTCTTCATTTAACCATTATTCAAAATTATGAGTTCTGTCGCCAAAGCCCTCGCGTAGTTTCATAGTATGATGTTAATATAACTCTCACATTCACAAAGCTATATTGATATACAAAACGTTTTAACTTTAAATATTATTATATTTAATTATCAAACTTTTAACAGAGAATTTTGTTAATTTAGAATTTTTGAAATCTATTTTACGCTGTAGCAATTCATTCAAGTTTTATCTACTCTAAAGTCCTTCAGGAGGAATAATACGAAGGGGGAGGGGATTGCTACATTAAATCTAAAGGGTAGGTCTGCGTTGGGGAGTGTTAGAGAAGTTTAGAGAATGGTGTATCAACTCACACAAATATCTGCCTTTGTCTAGGGAAGAACTGCTAATCTTAAATTATAAAATTAATCTTCAAAAAGCTATGAGACATTACAATCAAACGGAAATGATGAAGAATTTTGGGTTTGATAACTGAATCCTATCAAAGACCATCATATTGAGCGATGGGGATGGTTTATGTTTGATTTTACCAGTTTTGAAAATTATCATTCTATATAATTGTTAATAATATACAATGTTATATAATCTACAAGTTTGATAAGTGATGCACTAATTCACAATCGTCCTTCTTTCTTGACTGTGATTCAAATTATGCAAGTCATCTCTTACTCGCGTTCTTTTATTTTACTAGCAGGGGAAAAACTACTGTGTATATAAGTTTAAGTTAATACCGCTCTATTAGCGAAGGAATTGGGAATTTGGCAGTCAATTGACAAGCATAATACTTGAATGAGTGCCGCTGCCTTCGCCTTTTCCATTACAATGCGGGATTAACTTTGAGGCTCAGTTCGATTCAAAGAGGAAAAGTGTCCATTATTTCGTACAATGGTCTTTGATAGAATCATATCTATCCCAGAGCACTCTAAACAATAGGATAAAGAGAGGTAATGCTCATGCTACTATTAAGCAACTCGTTAATTCTCGCACAATATTAATTCATCTGAAATTAAACTTAAACCAAGAAAAAAAATAATCTTCATGATGCATACTTGATTAAACAAAGGGCATTGGTATATAATCTATTAGAAACATTCCCTAAAACGCAAAACCATTTTCATGAACTCACCACTTTTCCATCAGATAAAGAAAGAACTCGTATCTTAAATTAACCTTATCGGTGCGGTTACAAATTTTTCTTTTGTTTCTTGAACAATATAAGCGAATCAAATTTGAGAGCTATTTGTATTTGTTAACTTTTGTCGGGCTTAAGCATTAGCCATTAATTTCTTTTATGTCTACCCTTATATTCCTACTCACAACCGCACCAAAAAGGTTAATAAGGATTGAAATAGGAATATAAAATAAAACTTACAGCTTTGATGGGCAGAAAACGTCCTCTCATGTGTGATGGTACGATGAAGCAATCTTGCTCCAGCTCAGCAGGATGCACTGATGGATAGATCACTTCTCCACGACCGCTTCTGCTCTGAGGAGTCGCTGGTAGGAATCTTCTATCCAAGATTGGAGAAGCTGGTTCTGGGGGTCTGGTTCTTGGATGCTCTCTTACCACATGGTAATATTCTTCGGTTTCGTCATCAATAGCGATCTCATATCTCTCGCCAGTTTCCGAGTATCTTCTATTATAACGTCTGCGTGTTCTTGACTTCGCAGACATATCTGGGGTCAAAAGATAAGGACTGTAGCTGAAGTAATCTTCTGGCCAGTCGCTTCCCATTATGCTGCCTCTGTGCTCCCGTCTGGAGCTGTCCCTTACTACTACATCATCATAAGTGGGCACAAGCTCGCCCCCATAGCTGCTGTACCCTCGATGGTCCACATCAGATCTGCTGTTTTCTGTGTTCCACGATCGCGATCTGTGGGTGCTTGGTGAATGCGAAGGATCTATGCGAGAAAAGCCAGAAGCTCCGCCTTGACTGTTTCGACTATCTGACTTTGGACGTTCCATGTGGAAATAAAGGTGAGTGCTGAGATGTTTAGCAAATGAAGCCATTGTTGCGTAGTGTTTCACTTGACTACCGGTATGTTTGATCAATGATATTCTCTTACTATGTCACGTCGACATGCGAGTTCTTTTACGTTAGTCAAAAGATGGTAGGAGCCAAAGTTTGACACTTGCGTCTAATACTTTCAGAAATTTTGCACCAAGTTTCTTTAGGTTCAAGATATGTTTTTAGACCTATGTTTTAGTCGAATTTTTAGTTTATGAGCACTCTCACTTAACTATAACAAAATACCGCAGAGAAAAGTTATATCAAAGTCCTGTTGATGCCCCTTCTTTACAACAGTGAAGGATTAGTGAAGCAGTTTTCAAATCTCCCAGATTATGGGATATAGCAATCTCAATACAGTTACTTTTGAAGCAGTGGATTATTAAAAGTTTTTCATAAAAGTATAAAGAGCAGAAAAGTTATCAATAGTTTTGTAATAGTACTTCATTCACAGTTATTACACAGTTCACAGGCAAGATGTTATATGTATAGAAATTGCGAATATCTTAGAGTTCTTCTTTTCAAACACCTAATTTGTATGCAAGATTCTTCAGATAAATAGAGACGATTTTAGTTTTTGAAAATAATGTTTTCAGATAAAAAGTTTTCAATTCCAAAAGTTTAGGAAAGATAATTCGTGAGACCACTTATATTTCCTGTTAGAATACTAATTTTACTCTATCAGCCCTTTGCAAGATCAAGAAAGATATATAAATGCGTTTTTTGTCATCAATTATTTTAAAACCTTATTTCAGAAAATGAAATAGAATTTTTCTTCCTTAAGATTTGCTGCATAGAAGTGGTAAACAAAATGACATATTACAAAAATACAATAGTTTTGAACAGTTTTATGTAAAAATGATATGTTTGAGCTTTTTTTCCCAATGCAATCTAACCAATATCAATAAAAAGGTGAAATTTTTAATATAGAATATATTGGCACCCTTTAAAAATCACCAATTTTATGCATATATGCAAACAGTCACTCTTAAAAGAAGATGATACAGTTCAATTCCTCACTGTCCATTAAATATCTTGATAAAGGTGCTTATTTTCATACATAAAACAATTAGTAATCAAATACTAAGCGAATGCCACTTCAAAAGCTCTTGACATATATAAACATGTCAACAACTAGCAAGGTGATATTTTAAATTTTGCTTAAAAAATAAATAGACACACGAATATTTATGTCCCATTAAAGCAACAATCTCAGTTCACAGCATGCTTCGTCACTACTTCTACAAATCTACTTTGCGAAGCAATAATATTTTAATCAAAAATCAAAATTTTAAATAGTTTTTTAAAACAAATGCAAAATTCTACGAATTCAAAAAAATCAGATCATATTGTCAAGTAATAAGCTTACTGTATGCATCCATAACGGGGTGGGAGATCAGTTGCAGTTTGCAAGGGATGACGATCTTGCTCGTAAATAAGTTCACTGAAAGAGAGTCACAGATCCATGTGTATGCTTCAGATGCGAATCTACGGAGCATAGAAGAAAAGCAGCTGCTCTGAGCGCTGGCCTAATCGCGAATGCTGGTGCTGCTACAGCAACAGGCGAACGATTTAGACGCCCTCTTACGGTAAGCATCGATCGGTTAGAAAAACGCGGGAATACTGCTTAGTTTTTGACTTATTGACGATTTGAAATGACAGAGCGAGTTATTCAAACCTTAAATGTGAGTATAATTTTATTTCTGTTGATAAACTGTGATACCTGTTAATAGTTTCCTGTTGAATATTTATTTACCAAAATAAGGCAATGATGATAATAATAATAAAATAAATATATCAATAAAATAAAAGTTGTTTTTTTAAAAGATTTTGAAAGGAGGGAGAGGGGAGCTTTATATTGAATTATTGAAATGGAAAGTAAAAATCAGTTCTGCTATTTCCGTTGTGGTTTAAGGGGACATGGTACACAATTTAAGTAAAAATTTTTAATTTAATGATTTAAAAAAAAATTTCGGTTGCCTCCTATGTGTGTATACTATGTAAAATAGATTTTGTGTGCTCAAAGTTTCATAAAAAGTTAACCATGAAATTTTTTTAAGGAAAAGGCTTAAAATTTGTGAAGTGATTTTAAAATGCTACTTTTCGTACAAAAATTTACGTACACACATGAAATTTGATTTACAAGTACGTCAAACTATGTATAACAAAAATTGCTATGGGTTTTGCTAAAACATGATTGGTATTTGTACAATTCTTTTTATGAATGCTTATTGAAAATTCCTTAAAAAATGTATAAGTTCTGAGATCAATTATTTCTTTAAAGAATATGTATTGCTTTGATTCAAAAAAGCACACCAATTTTTGTTACATCTACTATTAGCAATAGGTAAAAAAAATTCAAAGCATTAGGCCCTATAGAAAAAAAACCCTTAGCATTTTAAATGAAGACAAGAGCGAGAGAATATTAACGTCGTACTGATTAGCAACACGAGGGCTTTTGGCGACGGTCCGCGTAATTTTGAACCATGGTCAAGTGACGCGGACGACACCTGAGCTGGCATCCCCCCCTCCTAACTAGCACATCACACCAACGGGAGGACGTTTGAGCTCTCGGCAGATTTAACGTGCATCGCGCCCCTACACGGCGGGTCTTTAGTGGTACTAGGATCGAACTCATGACACGCTAGCCATGATCCGACGCCTAGACCACTCGGTTAACGGGCCTAAATGAAGACAAACTAGTTATTTTATCTTTCTGAGATACATTTACAGTTTTTTGTGGGATATGGAGCCAACAAAAACTATTATCCTCCTTTCCGAGATAAGCAAGTTTAAGGTTTTGATTTGCCATAGGGATGTGAATAAAAACGTACGTAAAAGCTATCATAATTCTGCGTTTTTTAAGTTTAGTGCTTTGAAATTTTGTCAGGTTATAGAAAGGTATATAAAAATAATTAAGACTAAAAATATTAGTTTTGATTTTTTGACCAACTTTTGTCAGTTGAATCGTGTTGTGTCCCCTTAATTGAGAAAAATTATATTCAGTTTTTTTAATCACACACACAGAGAACAACTACCAAAAGTCCTGCAAATATATGAAAATTACCATATAGCTGTTGGCATGGTGTGAAAGGATAGTTTAGTGCCAGCTCATGCGTCGTCTTTGTCACTTGAGTGTGGTTCAAAACTCAACAAGGTCCGTTGCCAATAGATCTTGTGTTGATTTACAGTGCAACATTAAAAAAAAAGATTCACTCCTTCACAGATCATGTAGCTGTTAAATCACAGAATATGTCCAAATGTGGGCTTTATAAGATATTATTTAAAAGTAAATAACCAATTTTTATAGATTTTATAGGCATATATGAATTTACATTTACATAGTTATATGCACTTAAAATTATATTTAATTCTCTTAATGAATACAGGGTGAAAGAAAACCAGTTTAGTAAGAATATAGTTAATTGTGTTACAAATAAAAGATGCAACAGTTTATATTTTTCTGCAAAAAATAAGAAACTTCTTCTCAATGTTAAATATCAAAATAATTTATAAGCAAAAAAACATTTTTAATGTTCCATATTTTTTAACAGTTTCATGCATTGTCATCCATTTCTGAGCTATGGTCAAAATTTCAAGTCTCTAGCTCATCGGGAAATTAGTTTAAAATCAATTACAAAATTCCACTTGGACAGACATACAACAAAGCGAGTTCATAAAAACATAGTTAAATAAATATGCTTTTTTTAGAAAAAAAAAGCAACCAATTATAAATTGTTTTTTTATTTGGGATGTGTGTTTTTGTAAAAAAAGTAACGCATGTTTTCGGAGAAATTATTTTCAAAGCGTTCTGCTGTACACTGTGTGTATTCCATACAAAGACCTTAAAAACCGAAAAAGAGAAATAGAGAGCTTTTTAACATCGCACTATTCAGCTACAGAAAGACTCTTGGCGATGGACCTCGTAATTTTGAACCATGGTCATGTGACGAGGATGAAACCTGAGCTGTCACCACCCTCTCCTAACTTCCACACCACACGAATGGAAGGTTTGATCCTCGACGTATTTAACGTGTGTCGGTTCTTTCTACATAGTGGGTCTTCAGCGGCACTAAGTTTGAACTCATGATACGCCAACCACGAGTTCGTGACTCTGACCACTAGAGTACTGAGGCTACCATTATTTATTGAAAAATTGGTGTCAATCTACACTATACAAGCATTTACTATCTCTATTAAGGCTGAATTTTAACTAGGTAGTGGCAATATATTGAGATGTTCTTTAGATACAATGCTTGTTCTTTTATTTAATGTTTTATATTAACGTGTACTGAATCTGAAGGAAATTGCATGGCTAATTCCTATTTAAACCTATCGATTCTAATAAGATTCAGTGGTCGCAGTAGCCTAGTGGTTATGGCTACGAACTCGTAGCCAGAGTGCCACGGGTTCATCTCCTGGTGGTACTGAAGACTTGCCTTGTAGAGGCGCTAGTGCGTGCTAAATTTTTCGGGGCTCAAAGTTTTGCCTGTGGCGTGGTGAGGTAATTAGAAGGGCTGCCAGCAGCTCAGTATCGTCTTCAGTGCCGGTTTATCCACTGGGTCAGAGGTACTCAACCTTTATTTCTTCTGGGCAGCATGCATATGTCAACCATTTCACGCGGCCGTAACATAAGGTTAAACGGGGGGGGGGGAATGTTTTAAGAACAATATAACCCTGTAAATTAAAAATATGGAAAATTGATCAAATATTATTACTCCTGTTTTAATTTTTTTTAAATTATTATTTTTTATATTTTTTATTTTTGTCACTAAAACTAAATTAAAAGAATTTAGAAGCACCACATCTCGAATATCCCTCGTATTGCTTCATTAGAATTACATTACGCGTCACTATAAAGCTACATGAAGCCTATTGGCAACGAACCTCGTAATTTTGGACCATGACCAAGGGACGACGAATACACCTGTTTTATTGCTTTATATATAGTGCGACTTAATAAATTCTCCCTCTCAATCCCAATAGAGATTTATATGGATAATGGTGACTATAATAACCTAAATTCACTTATGGAGGAATGTAGAAAATCCTTTGAATTGTCGGCTTTGATATTGTGTCATGTTTTAAAAGCATGAGGACCAGTCTTAATAGGGTCTTTGTATGTTTATAAAATAACATTAGTTAAAAACTAATGAAACAAAACACTTTAGAAATAATTATGTATGCTCAATATTTCACGTCACATCTATAGTCCTCCGACTACAGATGTGACTATTTTGACCTTGTGACTCTGACTACAAATGCGATGTGATAGAATTTGACCGGGGTTTAAAATTATGAGAGAAGTCCATCACTAATAATCCTCTTACTTCTTCGTGGAGCGACTTTTATAAAGATTCAATCAAACTGAGTCTCACATCTGTAAAACCAGCTTTTTTTTTAACTCGCTTGATCTAAAAAACTATTGTATAGTAATAGTGAATGAGAAATGTAATAAGTAATTAACTAAGAAATTATAAAAAAGGAATGGAAAGAGTTATGATTTTTTTTTAACATTTATAAACCCTGTGCACCACGCAATGTATAACACGGGGGCATACAACACACAGACAGAAGAAAGGATTACAACACAAACATCCATGCCTTCTCCGGGATTCGAACCCAGTCCCTACGGCACCGCAGTCAGCTTCACTGACCACTATACCATATGGGCGGCAAGAGTGATGATTAAAGCTCTTTTTTTTTCGTTATTTTTTCACACTAAAAGTTTTTGCAATCTTTAGGGTCTAGATTGAAATATTCAAAAATCTGATAAATAATTAGTCATTAAATTTTAAATAGACTCAGATTTATTTTCTTAACAAATTATTTTCAGTGCTTTTCGTTCCCTATCTAGTAACAAAATTATTCATGATACATTAATATATTTCCCCGCTCAATAAAATCTTTTTTCTATTTTATTTCCCAGAAGGGGGGGGGTGAATTCAAGCTTACTCCGACCGAGCAAGCGCACGTCAAAAACTTAGTAAGCCCCGCCCTTTACTTCAAAGCTCCAATCCCTTGCATGCAGCTAACACCATCTCACCACGCATTTACAATTTGTCGAATGAAATCTGATGATTTGATTACACCACAGATTTACACCTACATCAAAAACCGTCAAAAACACACTGCAAAAAAAAAAAGATTAGCTTCCACACCAATGAATACATATCGACACCTCGGTATAATACCATCAGCTTATCTTTTTTTTCTTTTTCCGTGTTATTGATAAGAGGGAGAGATGCATGATTCTCAAGTATCTCAGCATTTCCATTTTCTCTATTCGTTTTCTTGTTGCTTTGTTCTCTTTACACCAAAACATCCCAATCCCTTTTAAAAGGAACGCTGGAATTGAAAAGTATCCAGAAGGAAAAAGCTCAAATGCGACGAAATAGCTAATGGACATATTTTATTAAAAAAAAGGGGGGCTTAATTTTGAGAAAGAGAAAATGTGATAGAACACACTTGAGAATTGGAAAAAAACTGTTAAAAAGGGAACAAAAACTTTGGATTAGTCACACGCATTTGTGTATAAAACGCTTTTAAATTTACTAAAAAGATTTATCATTTCCAGTTTCTTAATACACTATACGATTATTATGCAGTGTTTAGAAAACATCACTCACACAAATTTATTGTGGGATATATACTACCTTTAAAAGGCTTCAAGAAACAATAGTGTAAGATCACAGAATAAAAAGAAATGTGAGAGAGGATTCCAGATGGGGGGAAGGGAAAGCAAAACTAGAATGATGGAAAAATGTCGCTGTCGAAATGCTCACGAAGATGTATTATGATAGAGAAAAATGTTTTTATTGATGGGAATGGATCTTCGTGAATTTCGATGAAATGTATTCGAATAAATCAGCCAATTTCTTGTAAAAACAGAATTCTTTTAAAAGGAGGATTAAATCTAATGCATTATTGGAAGTATGCAACTGCAGCTGAATGGATAAGGTCATGAAATCAAGTCCAAATTCTGTCGTGTAAAATAATGAGAGGTGCTGCGTGTTAAATGCAAGTACTCATGGACATCGTGTTTAACTTAAAAAAGTAAAGTACTACAATATATAGTTGCCATCCTCATCTCTTGACCATGGGTTAAAACAGGAATGGTCAGCCTTTTTGGAAAGAGCGCCACTATTTGATGAAAAATAACTATGCGTGCCCCCCACTTCCAACTTTTCCAACCAACATATATGGAAGGGAAAAAATATTACTTATATGTTTATTATGCGGTTTTTACGCAAATAGCAAATTTTAGTGCAAATCTATGCATTCAAAATTTAAAAATAATATCAAATATAACGAAAGTACAAACTTGGGTTTCATTTTTAATAAACTTTTTACAAGTCCAATCAATTAGGATAGGTATATAAAATAAAAATGAGCAGTTTGTATCATTCAAATCAAAATAATTACTAAACCCTCAGTACTTACTTATGTGGCTTTTGAATTGCTTTTTTTTTCTCAAATCATGTATATTAGAATAATCTCTCTCTTGCAGATTCTAACAAAATTAGGTTATTATAGGTGAACTTCAGCCCAACTTTAAGTGATATTTTTTTTATTATATTCGTAGCAGAATATATATATATATATATATATATATAATATATTTATTCACTAGCATATTTTAATTCAAATTTTGAGATTTTTTGTTCGAGACAACTCAATTTTAATAAAATTGTAGAAAATGGTTGTATATCTTTAAAAACTGTTAATTTTGAATAATGGTTAATCTTTAATTTATAATCAAACATGGTTAATCTTTTCAAAATTTTAAAAAAATTTCCACTGTTACCACCGTGCTACTGTTACAACTCCACCGTGCCACATTGTGGCACGCGTGCCGCGGGTTGGCTATCCGGAATAAAATCACTCATAAATCCATCTGCAATATAAGGTTTGTTATACTTTAGGGTTACGGTTCAATAAGTGGGGCATTAGTTTTGAAGATTTTTTATTATTCTTGATGGTATTTGTGTCCAAGGCTTTTTTTTTCTCTTATACTCTACAACAATTTCTTTCTTTCTCTTATACTATGTTTTTATGGGTTTTTTTATCATTATTTTTAGCTTTGTATTATATAGTAATGAATGTATATATGTAAACTTACCTTTACCTTGTATTAAGTAAACTTAATGCGTTCTGTAAAAAATGTGAACTAATCTTTTGTTCAATAAAAACTGAATGTGCGAAGGCAGTTGCTTCCTAAGGGACCATTTGTAACTTTGGAAATTCCTCCAATAGCTCTTATTTGCTAAAAAAAAATTGAAGGACAACATACTTTTCCTATCGATACTTAATATCTTAACAGATAATCATCATCTTCATCATATCTGGCAAGACAGCCCCTCGTGGGCCAGTGCCTTCCTTTGAAGTTTCCTCCACAGTGACCTCTCATTCACCTTCGTTCTCCAGGTTTTCTCGTGGCCACAGTAGCCAAGTGGTCAAGGTATCGGATCGTGGATGCCATGTCATGAGTTCGAGCCCAGTGCAACTAAAGACCCGCTATGTAGGGAAACGATGTATGTTAAATCTGTTGAGAGCTCAAATTTCCTCCCGTTGGTGTGGTGTGGCAGTTAGGAGAGAGGCATGTCAGCTCAAGTGTGATCCTCGTCACTTGACCATGGTTCAAACTTACGAGGTCCGTCGCCAAAAGCCCTCGTGTAGCGGAACGGTGCGACGTTAATATATATTTCCTCATTTACTCTCCAGGTTTTCTCATTTATAGTCTTAAAATCCGATTCCACTGAGTTTGTCCATCTCAGCCTTGGTCTTCCACGCTTCCGAATCCCAATGACTTGGAACTGTAGTATCTTTTTGACATTACCATCTGGCATTCGAATTATATAGGCCATCCAATTCATTCTATTAATTTTCATATGTTTAATGATGTCAGGTAGTTAATAAATTCTATATAATTCAAAATTGTATCTCTTCTCCAGTTATTGTTTTCGCTTACACCTCCAAGTATACTTCGAAGTAATTTTCTTTCAAACGATGCTATTCGACTTTCTTCCATTTTTTTGTTATTGTCTAAGATACATATGTCAGAACTGGTCAAATACGAGTTTTGTAAATTAAAAATTTTGTATTTATTGAAAGAAATTTAGGCATTAAAAACCTCCTCAGTTCATAAAAAGCCTTATTTTCCAGGTATAATCGATTTTGGATTTCATGAGATATTCTGTTATCAGAGGTAATAATTGATCCTAGGTAGGGATACAGCTTTTAACTGTTTCAAATTGATATGAAGCTATTTCAAGAAAAGGATTTGGGATTATATCTTTTGAAAATAATTACTTATATTTGATTTTTTTTTTCTTTTT
Source organism: Trichonephila clavata (assembly GCA_019973975.1). Classification (NCBI taxonomy): domain Eukaryota; kingdom Metazoa; phylum Arthropoda; class Arachnida; order Araneae; family Nephilidae; genus Trichonephila; species Trichonephila clavata. Next base: position 64,669 of record BMAO01034590.1, read on the forward strand.
TGCATTTTTAAGCATTTGTCTAAAATATCATACCTGGAGTCAACGCTCGATCCGCGTTAGAATAATGATCATGGTCACAAGCTCGTGGACGGTATGTCATGAGTTCGAACCCAAATACCACTGAAGACCTGCCAGGAAAAAGGGCTGTCACCCATTAAATCTGTCATTACTCAAAGTCCTACCGTTGGCGTGGTGTAGTAGTATGGAGAGGGAGTGCCACCATAAGTTTCACCCTCGTCGCTTGGCCGAGGCTCAAAATTACGAGATCAGTTGCCTGTAACCCTCACGTTGCCTTACACATAGACGTTAATAAACACCTACTTGAAATTAACGTAGTATTTATTTTAGAAAGCAGGCACACACACACATTTCATGTAACCTTTTGGAAGGACCTTCGGAGTGGAAATTGTACACAGATTGATCCAGGATTAATTCTGAGACTGGTTTCGCTGTTTGCATCTTTTCCTGAGGAATGCTTTGAAAACTTGTATTCTTAAGCTTAAAACATACAACGCTGTCTTTCACGTGGATTTACTCGCATTTACTTTCTTTTTTGTGTGTTTGTGTTGGGAATTACCTAATAATGTCAACTCATATTTTTACCAACAATATGTCTTCAGTATCCCTTCTCTGCAGTTTAACAAACAAATCTTCCTATTTAAATTTAATTAAAAATAAACATTATGCCGAAATTTTTTATATGTTTTGGAGCCAAAGCACAGGATGAAAATTATCATAATCACATTGTATATTACTGCACTTAATTTGCTAATTTAGATGGCAAAAAATGGTGTACTTGGCCTTCGTTCTTACGCCTTAAATGTGGCCGCGGTAGCCTATTGGTCAAGGTAAGGGACTCGTGGCCAACCTGCCATGAGTTCGAGTCTAGTAACGCTGAAGACCCACCATGTGAGGGGCGATGTACGTTGAAGCTCAAACGTCCTCCCGTTGGTGTGGTGTGGGCGTTAGGAGAGGGGTGCCAGCTCAGGAGTCGTCCTCTTCACTTAAACATGGTTCAAAAGGACGAGGTCCGTCACCAAAAGCCCTCGTGTTGCTGAACAGTGCGACGTTAATATTCACTCACCATACAAATTAAAGTAGCCGTGGTAGGCTAGTGGTTATGGTCACGGGTTCGAGTCTTGGAGCCACTGAAGACACCTTGTAGAGGGCCTGATGCATGTTTAATCTGTTGAAGCTCAATAAACCTCCGTTGGTGTGGTGTGGTAGTTAGGAGAGGGGGCACCAGCTCAGGTATCATCCTTGTCACTTGAATGAAACTCAGAATTGCGAGGTCCATCCCCAATAACCCGCGCGTTGCTTCAAGGTGAGTGAGTGAATATTAACGCTGCACTTGTTCAGCTACACGAGGTGGCCAAGTGGTCAAGGTATCGGATCATGGCTAGCGTGTCATGAGTTCGAGCCCAGTACCACTGAAGACCCGCCGTGTAGGGGAGCAATGCACGTTAAATCTGTCAACAGCTCAAACGTCCTCCCGTTGATGTGGTGTGGTAATTAAGAGAGGGGGTGCCAGCTCAGGTGTCGTCCACCTGAATTCAAAATTATGCGGTCCGTCGCCAAAAGCCCTCGTTTAGCTGAACAATGTGACGTTAATATCCACTCACTCAGGTACACGAGGGCTTTTGGAGACGGACCTCGTAGTTTTGAACCATGGTTAAGTGACGGCACCCCCTCTCCTAATTACCACACTACGCAAACGCATTGCGTTAGAAGGCAACATTAATAAGGAATAAAATAAAATCATCTATATATCATATGTTGCATTTCTTCTTTATTGAGTGTTTTATATATACTTTTGTTCCTTACTCTTTTAAAGAATTTTGCGTTTTTGACAGGTATATACTGTAAATGATATAAAATGAAGAAATTATAAATTCATTTTAAAAAATTCTGTTTAAATCCGTCTATATGAAGAATCTCATTCCTGTTAAAAGAGTTCTGTTTAATATTGCTTAGATAGACTTGGATAGCTATAATAGACTTCTCCTGTAAAAAAAAATTATGTCTAATAAAAGCTGAGTTCTCGGAGGTGGTTGTGATCTCTTTGGTGAGCCCTGTCCCCTTGGGTATTCCCCCAGTAATCCCATGTTGCTTCCGAGTGCATAAACTACTAATTATTTACTTTTCATGCCGAAAAAATCAATATCTGAACCTATGAGCTGCTAGAACACAACTTGAAAATGGACATTCACTTTATTGAGACGCGATCCTATTGAATATAATAATTGACACTACTCCACACTAAATTTAATTACGGTATTGGCATCCATAGATGGCTGCGGAAATTTAGTACGAGGTTTCATAAGGTAAGTATTAAATATTACCTTTCCCACTTTTGGATTCAAGTTCTAAATTACAATAATTATCAATAATAGACTTCACTTTCTATAACTCTTATGGGACACAATAAATGATAGCCTAAGTACTTTGACTAAGCCATTTTAATTGCATCCATTATTAGATGAGGAAATCATATAATCAGTAGATCAATATTCAAAAGAGAATCATATGAGATTATTAAGACTTACATTAGGTAAGTATAAAACAATTATTTCCAAATTAAACATTTGACTTCTTATAAGGAAATTATAATGGGCCATATATATAATGATCCTCTGCGTAATTCGTATGCACTCTAAAAATATACTATCTTAAAATAATAATATATATATTTTTCGAATTATTAATACATCATATTTTCATATAATCTCGAGAAATACTATTGAAGAATGTATTATATCTTACTATGAAATATATCCGAAATGTATCTATTCATTTGATTTTTATAACGTCACACTCTAAAAATAATTGTTTAATAAAACAAATAAAATAATCTAAAATTATCGGGAATAACATTATCTATATACCATTTTATATAGTAGAGCAAATGATTAGCTAATTTTCTAGCCATTATATAGTTAGTGAATAGAAATTTAGCAGCGTCTTGCGACATCAGGAGGTATTTTATTTTAGAGGGGGGAAATCACACACAAATTATATAAATATATATACTTAAAAAGTTCCCAATATACAGATGTTTGAATATTAAAAGAAAAGTTGTAGTAAAATTTTATTGAAATATTTATCTTTTCTAAAAGAGCTTGTGGGAAAATATGATTAAATACTGTAAAAGATCAAAGAGAATATATATAAGAATAATTTATATATATTTATGGGGATAAAATGCAATACATTGATAAGAACCAAGATTATTAATTGAGTTCTTGTCCAAAAAATGTATTTAAAGGATAAATTTTAGATTTTGTCTTTTGTAAAACGTGATGATTAAGAACTGTGTAAAAAAATTATGCACATACACACACTCATATGCATACGTTTCATTCTCAAAAATTGTTTTATCTATCTTATATAACTTTACCTAGATTATGGTAATGAAGAACTCCTGTAAAATAAAAATACTTTTTTTTTAATTCTTTACAAAACCACTTTAACGTTCACAGACGTATTATACCATGGTACTCTTTTTTTTTATAGTTATCATAAAATTCGATTTTTTGTGTTGAAATTCTTAAAATGTTCTATGTTGTGAGTGAGTATTGATTAAGGTATTCGACTGTGTGTGTGGTTGCGACAACTTTTTTTTAAAAAAAAATATGGAGATATGGGGATTTTTTTTATTGTCTTTAGATTTGTTTAGTACATTTTAAGAAAAATATGCTAAAATTAAAAAGAGAAAAAGAAATTATGACTAAAATGGGAAAAAATGTGGTAAAAATTTACAAAAAATAACATAAATGCCGCCCCTTCTGTACGAAAAGTTTATGAACAATTTTTCAATTTTGATATGTTGTTATTTTATTCATTTTTGAAATGACCTTCAGGATAAGAGATATTTTCCTTTTTACAAAAACTAGAGCATTTTACCTCAGTTATTATATAAAATTACTCAAAAAACAGTGATTATATTAACATAAGAGACTAAATTTTGTAATAAAACAGTGATTAATAAATCTAAAAGTTAGAACACTTCTACTATTATACAGAACTTACACAAAAAATTTCAGTTAATTATTTTCAGAACTCTCTTTTCGCAATCGCTGGCCTCATTTGAGTATTTAAAAAAAAAACGCATTTCGAGTAAAATGCGTTTTAAAGTAATGGAGTCTGTAAGTAATCTTGTAATTAAAGTAATCTTGACATCTTGCTTAAAGTAATGGAGTCTGCTTTTACTAAAACTTCCTCACTTTTCTTCAAAAACTTCAAACTTTTTCACTTCCTCACAACTCTCATAGAGCTTCTAACAAAGATATAGATGTCTTTGAGTCCGTTCAACAAGGATGTGGCTTTCAGACCATCAAACTTCCACTACCATATTTGTCTCTTTGGATGTTGAAGGTCCTGTATTGAATTCCTGGTTCGCTTCAGAAAAAGATATGACGAGAATCAATGGTTAGATTGAATCTGGCCTCATCAAGGAATAGAATGATTACGTTCTTTTATGCACGATGCAAAACAGGCTCTTTTGTACACAGAAATGAGCTGCATATTAACATCAGGCTCCTTGGAAACAGACCTCTCTCATGCAGCATTTTGAAAATATTAACCCTCGAAGTTTGAGCTTATGTTGTCACAGTAAGTTTGTAAGACAGCTAAGAAGCTATTTTTCGCATTAATCCTTACTGTAATGGACAAACATCGATCTTCATTAGCCGCCGTGGCTCTTGACGACCTTTCTCGTGTCGTCTCTTAACAAATCATCTTTCGTTGAATGGTCTCCATAAATTGTACGTAAAACTAAATGTTGCAATAAAGTTTCTAACAGTTTGCTCTTGAAATAGCCCTATTTAAGTCTCCTGTTATTTGAAACCTCATTCCATAATCCAAACGTTGGTAAATATTCATTTTAAGGGTTTGGATTTTGAATTTCGCTAAAGATTGAAAAAGCACCAAGAAATTTGTCAAAATGTTTGCACTTTTACTCACAAGAATAAAGATATTAAATATCATTACAAACATATAACTTTTATAAGTTCTTACTTCTTTTATTACTTCTAACAGAATTAAAACTTTACTATATCATAAATATTTGAATTATCTCTTTGTGTTAGTTTCATTGTTAAATCTATTTTATCATTTTAAGTCGCTCGCAGAGTTGTATTTTAAAGCATGAAACTGTTACCATTGGAAAAGACTTTAAATCTTAAATAAGGCTTCCCCTTTAAAATATAGGAAATTAAAGAACTTGTAAGCTTCACTAGTAGTTTAATTAGGGTTTCAGCAAATATTTGTTCCTGCTGGCTCAGAAAAATTCTTATTCACAAAGGAAACTTCATTCTATTCTATTCAAAGGAAACTATTCACAAAGGAAAAGAATATTTCCTTAAAACAAAGTAATAAACACAATATAGGCAGCTTGTATCTTTACATGCTTCTCAAAACTCTATTGAAAATTACAGCGCTGAAAAAATTCAATTCTATTTATGATAAAAAGAGTTACAATTATTGAGATTTGTTCGATTCTATAGGCCGTTGTAACTGAGTTATCAAGGCCGCAAGCTCGCACCTATGATTGTTGAAATCGGGTCGTGTGTGTGTGTGTGTGTGTGTGTTCATATTCCAGTCCTAATCTTCATGTTGCGGAGCTGATACTAACAGAAACGCCTTAAGACTTCTTGAGGCCTTGGGCCCCTAAGCAAAACTAAACCCTTGGCCCTACACAAATGTAAGTCCCCACCTGTAACCCTTAAAAGTAGGCAGTACATGGCATACGTTGTCAAATACTCATTGTAAGGATTTGATAACCGCACCTGGCAACAGATCGAACATACATGCGAGAACTTGGTGACAGCATGTATGGGAGGATCTGGCAGCGGGTCCGGCATATAAAGAGAGAGGGACCCGGCAACGGGAGGAGAGCAGACCGGACCGGACGCGGCAGAAAGAAGGCAGCGGAAGCGAGAAAGCAGGAGACAAGAAAAACGTGGTCGGGAAAATAAAGACTGCTGGACAATGGATTTTGCAATATGTTGACATTTTCTTAATATATTCGTTTTCGGGATGTGTCCCGTAGAAAAAGAAAAAGAAATCGGTGGGAGGAAAACGGACTGCCCTTATTTTTTATCATTTCGAACACACCGATCAGTAAAAGGTTGACTACACAAGGTTAATACTAGTACTAACAATAACCCGAAACAAAGAAATGTACATGATTTACAATAGCACAAACTGGTTCAACCAACAGCAGTCTTTTGAATGCATGAGTAATGATGGTGCATACATGGACGACGGTCATCGCATGTAGCCAGTTGACATATTGTCCAAAAATCCCAGTTTTTCGAAGAACACAAGTGGAAAAAAACATTTTACAGTTGAAATTATTCAATACTTGATCTTAATAAGGCTGAGTCGAGAACGAGAAGAGGTCCCCATTACGACCGAGGTCCTGAGTCCGGGCCCAATTGGTCCATTCCTTAAGACGTCCCAGGATACAAATTAAATCTGTCAAGACTCAATGTCCTCATGTAACGAAGACTACATTTGAGATGGAATCAAAATTACGAGGGGCGTCACCAACAGCCCTATTGTGGCTATTTGATTTGATTTTAATTTACATCGCACTATGAAGCAACACGAGGTATTTTGGTGGTGAACCACATAACTTTGAACCTGGCTCGAGCGACGAGAACGACACCTAAGATGGCACCTCTCCCTTCCCCAAACTTCCACACCACATCAAGGGAGCACTTTGAGCCATGACAGGTTGCCGCGGTAGCCTAGTGGTTATACGGATACGTGGCCGGCATGCCATGAGTTTTAGCCTTAGTGCCACTTAAGATCAGCTATGTTGAGGGGCTGATGCTTATAAAATGTGTTGAGAATCAAAGACCTTCCATTGATGTGATGTTTTTCTCGTCACCCTTGACCATGGCTCAGAAATACGAGGTTCGTTGCCAATAGCACTCGTGTTGCTTTAGATTGCGACGTCAATCAAAATTCCAATCATTTCCACATATACAGTAACTTTCAGTGGCATATCGAATCTTGAATATACTATATAACAATTTTAGTACAGTGTTTCTCTAACTTTCAACATTTGCGGCCCAGTATTCAATCATAATTTTCATCGCTCCCCCTCCATACAATACCAATGTATTGAATTCAATAATACAAAACTCTGAGGCTAAAACTGCAATACTACTTAAACCTTTTAAGTGCCACCGACGTATATAAACATCTCGCTCAGCCAAAGCGTTATTTTCCCCGGACGTATATATACGTCTTTACGTAGTATGATCCTTTCTGTACACTGCTATCCGTAAAATTATTCCGAAGTCCTTGAAAAGCAATAAAAGGACCTGGATAGTGTATGCGAAGGATTTATTCATTTCAGAGGATTTGCTTATTTATTCCTTTTCTTACTCCCCCATGCATTTCAAACGCACGCCTATGACGAAAACGGTGGCATTGGGGAGTGAGTGAGTGATTTTGGGGTTTATTGGCGCAAGAGCCGATTTCGGCTATACTGCTCCAAACATTTGTTTTAATATATGTGGTCTAGACGGGAAGAGAAAGAAAGAATGAATTGAATGACAAGAAAGAGGGTCGAAAATAGAGAAGGATCACTAGGGTACCCCGGGTTCGTGAAACCCGTGTTTACCAAAGACAGTAAACCCCGTGGGAAAAGGAAAAGATCACTAGGGCACCTCGGGATTGTGACACCCGTACTCACCTAAAGAAGGTGAGCCCCCTGAGGGGTGGCATTGGGGAGAGAATCGCGTAACTTTTAATCGGAAGTTAAGAGATTAATTATAAACCGTACAAATTATAAAGATAAGTGTTAGTTTTTGCATATAATTTTAGATATGACAAGACTGGGGTCACTGGTAATTATTAAACTTGTTCTTAACTTGGTATTGTTAAATTAAATATGAAATACATTGTACACAGTACTCTGATACATTTATAAGTGTATTATATCAGTGTGGATGTGTACTTGATTTTTTACTACATCAGAATGTATTTTGTTTCTCTACATTCAGTAAATTAGTAATTGTTTTAAATAATCTTTTGATTTCGACTTTACAATATGTTTGCACTCCACAGTTTGAGAGAAACGTTGAATTAATAATTAGAAGACATTCTGTTCTTAGGGGACATTACAGCAATTTTTTCATTTTCTGTTGCAAATACCAGAAAGCAGTCAGCTTGGCAAAGGATTAATTTTGCAATGCGATATTATTTACCATCACCAAACAATTGACTAAAAATAGTGATAATTCTAAAATAAGTTTTTAAAAAACACGAACAACAAATCTCTCGATGAAGTAAAAAAAATAAAATTATCCTTTTCCCCGAATCCTTTTTTTAAAATATTCATTGACGGGTTTAAATTTTTCTCAAAAAAATATAAAAATCCACGCAAATTGTAGCCAATGTAACAGACACTGAAACACATGCACAAGAATTATTTGCAGTTTTCCAGCTGTTTTGGATGTGTAAGAAAAGAAGTAAAAGCCTATCGCCCACACGAAATATTATCATATTAAAAGTAAATAGGTAGACGCAGTTCTGTAAAAGTTAAGTAAATGTTTCTTAAAAAGTAACGCTGAAAGTTTTACTCAAGTATTATTACAAATACACTTTAAAACATTTTTATACAATTAAGGTAATAGCAAATTCGTAATGGCTCTTCAGTTACTTTAATATCCAGAAAAGAGTCTTAGTAAAAAGTAACTTAATTTTACTACCTGTGAGTATTTTCTTCTGAAATTGTATTCAAAATATTTTAAATAGTCTTTACTGCTTCTTGCTTCTCTTTGTAAATTATACCGGGAATTACAGAAGTAGACTAAGAGTTGGTCATGTTTTTTCCCCGGGAAAGAGAGAGTTAAATGGTTTGCTTAATGTATGTTTGCTGCATGCAGGCTTCATGCTGTCTACTTTTACCGAACATAAAATTAATGTGGTTGTTGATTTGATTTTAATTTACCCCACACTGTGAAGTAAAACAATGGCTATTGGCAACGGAGCACGCAACTTTGAACCATGGTCAAGTGACAAGGGGCAACCACATAGATGCAACGTGAATCAGCCCCTCATCATGGCGCATTGCTCTAGATTTTGAAACTGCAACGTCGGCCACGAGCTCGCGGCCATGACCAGTCTGTCACAACGGTAACAATGATATTCTTGAATAAAGAAATCCCACGAGAGTTTTTTTTAATAGTTGAATATTGTCGCACAATGAAGCAACACAAGTGACCGTTGTAACCACGTGGTCATAGTCAAGAGTCGTGGCCAGCGTTTCTTAATTTCGAGCCGAGGTGCTATTGAAAATATATCATGTATAGAGGCTGATGCGCTCAATTCCTCATTGGTGTGGTGTGAAATATAAGAGAGTGAGGTTCCAGTTTAGGTTTCATCTTCCTCACTTGAGCGTGTTTCAAAATAACAAAGTCCATTACCAACAAACTTAGTGTTCCTTTAGAGTGTAACGTTAATAAACACTATCTCCCGAAGAAACACGATGGCTGTTGATGACAGACCTCGTGATGTTGAACCATGGCCAAATGACGAGAGTTTGTTTGACAACGTTCCATTTTTTTTTTCTATTTCTGCCCGTCACAAAGCCTGCTAACCACAGCCAATACACCTAGTAATTTTGAATGAAAAAGGCGAGGACAACATCTAAGCTAGGGTACTCCACCCAAGCTACACCAACGTAAATACTTTGAGTCTCGAGAGATTTAACGTGCATCAACCTCTCTATGTGGCAGCAGTAATCTAATGGTCAAGGAAGCGGACTCATGGCTGGCGTGTCATGAGTTCGATCCTAGATCCACTGAAGACCTGCAGTGTAGATGGGGCCGCTGCACGTTAAATCTGTTGAGGAGCAAACATGAGTGGGGGGAAGCTAAGAGAATCCCCCTCCGTTTGTCCAAGTTTCATAATTATGAAGTCCGTCACCAATAGCTCTCGTGTTGCCTTAGACGTTAATAAACACTCATTCTACAAGGGCTATTTTTATTTACCAATTTGTCACTTGCAGTTGCAAAGTGTAATTTCTTAAAATAATGCAGTAAACAATATTTTTGACAAACTATACATTTTACTTACTACCAAAGAAAAGCAATCTTTTTCTTACCTGTTGGTTGAATTCCCAGGATACAATTCAGTTTCCATCTGTCTGAATACATTTACCTTCTTTAACACGTAATATAAAAAAAAATTAAATCAATTCCTACTTCATTCGAGTGGCCACGGTAGCCTAGAGGTCAAGGCAAAGGACTCGTGACCGGCATGTCATGAGTTCGAGCCCAGTGCCACTGAAGACCCGCCGTGTAGGGGAGGCCGATGCACATTAAATCTGTCGAGAGCTCAAACGTCCTCACGTTGGTGTGGTAGTTAGGAGAGGAGTGCCAGCTCAGGTGTCATCCTCGTCACTTGACCATGGTTCAAAATTACGAGGTATGTTACCAAAAGCCTTCGTGTAACTGAACAGTGTGACGTTAATATTCACTTCACTCCTACTTCGTTAAAAAAAACGTACTGGCTCCGTTTGTTGCAGCCAGGTGTAACTTCGATAAAAATAACGCAGAATAAATTTAAAATTAAAAAATAAAATTTAATTAATGAATTAATATTTAAAAAAACTTTTAACATCAAGTGTCATTTACAACAAGTTTTAAAAAATGTATTTGAACTTGAACGGATGAATGGAAAGTATTTTATTAGCGATTGAAAATTTGAGCATGATGTATATATAAATAAATATATATAGGGAGAGAGGTGAACTAAAATAAATAGGAATTGAAAAAAATTATTATTACATGAAGAAATCCTTAATTTTTTTTTCTCTCATTGCAATTCTATTCATGTGCTTGTTTATCTAATGGTACGAAAATTTTTAAGCTAAGAAAAGTTAAACAAGCTATAAATACATACAACTATTTTTTTTCCTTACAGAATTTATACGTTATTTCTTACATTTACACATGCCTCAGAAATTCACAGAAAATCATTTTTTCAAGCAGAGATTTTGACTGCTCACATTTAAACAGATATTCTTTGAATAAAATTTAATTTATCCGTAGAAATTATTACATTTTATAAAAAGAGATGAATATCTTAATAGAGTTTTATGTTGTATTTAGTACTGCTTCGTGGTATAATTTATTTTTTGAGAGCTGAATTAATTTTGTTAGAGTTGTATAATCATTGTTTTTAAAACATGTGATTCGTGCTCTTCGATAAAAAAATATAGAAAACTGGAAAAAAATATTTTACCCTAATTAAAGCGGGAGATAAGTATCAAAATTATATATTTTTAAAAAGCTATCTTTCAAAAGTAGTTTGCATATTTTTATCCATTAGATCTCCCTATTTGCAAAAAAGAACAAAAAATAATTAGGAATTGAATTTATTCATTAAAAAAATTAGTTTGAAAACATTTTTGCAAACTTAGAAAAACTATACGACAATAACAATATTTTGAAAATTCTTAAAATTTCCTTTCATTTAAAAAATATTTTTCATCAGTGTATTTTGTTTATTCATTTTATCAATGAGTTTCTTTGCTGTCATTGATATAAAAGCCGTGATAATAAACTAATAACAAGAAAAAAATTTGATAAAATTGTCTGAAACCTATTAAAAATCTGTTCCGTTTACTTTCGTTTTATATGCAAATTCAATAAAGGAAAAAATTTATGGAAATCTGTATTTTTTTTAAAAAATGGAAGCTTAATTTCAGTTTAAAAAAAAGTGATTTATACACATAAGTATAGTAAAACCCTCATACAAAATAAAATATCTTAACCATGACAGTTTGCGAACTTTAGTCAAATATAATTTAATCGAAATATTGAAATGAAATATATCGATATTAATTAAATAAAATGTTTCGAATGCATTTTATATCTCTTATATTTAATGATAAAATCATCTAGTGCTCCGTTTAAAATATTTCCTTGAAAAAAGAACTTTGTATAAATACTTTTTTTTTAAATCTAGACATTACTCATATTACTAGTATCTTTTCAGACACTTCATAAATAGTTCAAATTTATATATAATAAAATCTGACCAAAAACATTTTTTTCTCTGTTGAAGTAAATTATTTTTAAAGCAGTCATGCGGAAATGTGAAAAAGATTACGCCTAATCTTGAGGTAAATAGGTTGAGTGAGTATTCATTAACATCGCAGAACAAAGCAACACAAGGGCTTTTGGTAACGGACCTTGGAATTTTGACCCACAGTCAATTGACGAAGACGGCATCTCCACACTCTCTTAGCTTGTATACTGCACCAGCGTGAGAACTTTGAGCCACGGTACTAAACTCGAACTCATTGATACGCCGGGCCACGCATCCATGCCTTTGATCAATAGGCTACCACGGACACAACGTAAAAGAGTAAGATACTCGTTTGTGAGTTGTGTGAAACTGATTTGCTAAAAATTGGCTAAACTAGATATTCATATAAGTTTAAGCTGATATACTTCAGGTTAAATCTGCAGAAAACTACATTATGCTCTATTCCCCTCAAGGAAGCGTGTGGCTACGGTAGCCATAGAATTATAGGCATAAGCCCCTGCAAGTGTTAATTTTGCAGATTCATGCTTTTGAATTTTGTCGTTGTTGTCGCGTCCTTCCCGAAGGGAAGAAAAGACGACAGAGCCATGTTGGACTTCTAGATGAACGCCTGTCGTTTGACGTAGACTTGAGCGCCATACAGGTGACAGTTCATTTTTTTCAGTTCGGTTCCAGCCCAATTTAGAGGGAGAAAACCCTGGGAGATGGTCAGGGGCCTCTCACCTATCTTCCCCTTCCACCAACCTCACGAGAGGACTTGCGTCTCAACGGCCCCATTCAGAGTACCCTCATATCACACAAAAATTCTGTACATTTACAAACATACATGTCTTCTCCGAGATTCGAACTCAGGACCTACGGCACAGCAGTCAGCATCGCTAACCACTATACCGAATGGGCGACTTTTGAATTCTGATGCTATTTAAGATTAGCACGTAAAGGTTTCAGAAACGATAAGTGTCGAGTTTTTATTTCCACCTTTGGCTTGGTATGAAAGTTAGGAAAGTGAGTTGACAACTCAGGGTATCATCCTTGTCTCTAGACCATTGTTGAAAATTACTAAGTATATCACCAGTAGCTTAGCTTCTTGCTTCAAAATACAGTGTCAATAAACAATCAACCTTGTTTAGAAGTTATTGAAATTTGGCGGGGCTTAAGAACTCCGTTACATGCTATATTATACTCAGTTGACTTCAATGTTTCGCATATTTTCGTAAATAGCTTTGGGCAGTGAATTTTGTCTTGCAAAAGACGCGAATTGACGGGACGGAATAAAATCACTCAAAATTTAGAGTAAATAAATACTCTTGTACCACTTTCTGTAATTTGATTTAATGAGTATTTTAAATGAGTAATTGCATAAATTATTTGAATGCATCATGAATAATAATAAAAATAACACAGAGTTATATTTTCTTAAATAAAAACAAATTAACTTGGATCTTTCGTGCGTGATAATTACCTGTTTCAATCAAAAACGTAATGATTGAAGTCACTAAGTCATGTCTTTACAAAGAAAATTGATGTCAACACAATTCTTCTCATTGAATTTTATTTAGTTGTTCTGGGAAATTTTGAAAAGCCCTCGTGTTGCTAATCAATGCGACGTTAATATTCTCTCACTCACTCGGAAATTGAGAGTATGCTTACAAAAGAAGTTTGTTTTTTTTACAAAGCGTTAAAAACTCGAAATCCGTCACAAACATCATTATTAAACTTCAGGGCATTGTTTATAAGCAAGTCTAACTCCTGGGATTTATCGCGTATGAAGGATTAATTATTTAAAAAATTAAACTTTGTTTTCTACAAGTTTTAATCCCGCAGAATGGTAAACAGCTATACAGAGAAACTGCACATCGCTTACTTTTGAAAAATTATTTAAATCATTACGAGCTTTAGTATTTACTGTGACTGGAAATTATTTTTGTTTCTTCCTTTTAATCCGCTTAATTTGAGATTATTATGTTTTGAACATTTTAATTGTTTTTTTCCTCCCATTATAGCTTGTTTTTCCGATACTTATTGGTATTTTTTTAAAAAAAGGAAAATAACTTTTACATTTCAGAATAAAATTAATTCATTAATCCTTTCCCTCCTCATAGGAAAAACACTGCCATTTTATAATAAAGTGCTCCTAAAAATTAAATGGAAATGCAAAATAATTTTAATCCTTTTCGTGCAAAAAAATATTTATCAGTCAATTAAGAGTTTTCATTTCTCTAGGAAAATACACGCGAAAACATTAAAAAGAAAAATATCGAATTTCATGGTGTACTTATCTTTTTCGTTTTGGATAAATGTGATTTTTTATCCTCTCGCTTTTATGAAAATTTTGAAAAGATCCCCACATTTGAAAAAACATCTTGAAATCTATTAATATAAAAAATTAAGTAGTTCTGGAAAAATATCGTCGAATGCAGCTTCTGAAAGTGCTTTTCTTGGTACGCGTGTGTTAAAGCAAAAAACGAAATCCCTTAAATGGAAATACAAGTAGAAAAAGGAGAAATTATTTTTTCGTGGACGATCATATCAGCATGTATTATCATGGCTCTTTTCATCGTGGCCTGCCAATATAAAATCAGCAAAAATAATTTATCTTTTCCATTTATTTCGATTTTCACGCGCTAACAGTTTGTTTTAAGAATTCAAAATAAAAATGTGATCCGATCCATTATGCGGATCCTTTTCGAGTGGTTTATCAAACACGTAGATCACAAAGGAACTCAATTTCAAGCTGTGTTATACATTTATATTTTTAACCGAATCTTTTAAATTTGAATAAATAGAGAAATGTGGCTCGAATGGATAAACTGAAATGTTATGTTTATATTCTCAGAATCTTTTCAAATACAACAATCATTTCTAGGTATTAGTAATAAAAAAGATGTTTTCAATGAATCCTCCCCTGAATTCCAGAAGCTACTTGAAATATTTTTCACGTAATTTACTTCTCCTATACATCTGAGAATATAGTCTACACAAAGCTGATTATTAACGTTTATAATAGATTTTTATCGATCAGTCCAAACACTTTAAAATGCGTTTCAACATATCTTCCCAATTTAATGCATTAATGATCTGAAATATGAGATTTATTAACCGTATTAATAGGTAACATTTTTGCAGAAGGAAAATTTTACGCTATTGGATTCTGAAGATTGGACTTCAAAAGATTTGATTGGTGTTGTGTTTATTGTTCGGGAATGATATTTTATTGTTTAGAAATGTTTGTCATTAATAAGGAACATCAAGTTATTTTATTTCTTGTTTTGTTAAATGGGATTGCAACTTTATTCTTTGATTTAAAGATTAGTAGGGGAGAATTATCATAAATTTGTTTTAAAGTGCATGCAAAGTATATGTAATATTCAGGTAAATGTCATTACGTTAACTTTTTAACTAAACAGTAACATAAAAATTAATAATAAATTTACCATAAAACTAGGGGGGGGAGGTACCTTCTGTAGGCCTAACTTCAGACCAACCTCCTTTGTACAAATTGTACAACAGTTCCTAAGAATTTCTCAAATTGTAAGAATGTAATTTACATGCATTAGTAGTTCTAATTTACAGTACATCATCCTGTTCAACTATTTTTGCACGCTCATGCATTCCCTTTTCTCCTCTAAGAGTATAGTAGCTAAGCAAATATATTATAAAGCTTATAAGCACAATTATAAAAAATTCTTCGAAAGAATTAATTTAAATATTTTTTTGGAATAAATTTATTTGCAAAACTCCTCATGCTCAACATTGCATAACATGAGGTTTACAGACGTAAGTGGTAACAACATTATAAAATAATAAACATAAATAAGAAATGAAAACAAAATTAAGGAAGGGGGGAACATAATTAAGGGGAAAAACATGAAAGAGATAAATCTAAATTAAAGGAAGGGAGGAAACATACAAATATAAAGAAAGGAAGGTATCTATAAAATTTTAAAAATCTATACAGTAAACAAATTTTCTCAAGACATTAAGGCTTTCAGAACAATTGACCAACAAAGACAAAATGGGTGACTAGAAAATACCTAAGCGTTTCAACTCCTTTTTAAAATTTTCTCTTTTACAACAATATAGATTACAATACAAGACATGTTCCGTGGTTTCAGCGTCCAGACCACAAGAACAAATATCATTACCAATTAAGTTAAACCTAGATAAATAGCTCTTAAAATTACCATGTCCTGTTAGAATCTGGGATAACTTAAAATCAGTAACAAATTTCTTACATTTTAGCCGTTGATAAATGGTCGGAAAAAAACTTTTTAGTCCACAAAGCTTTAAGTGAGGCCAAGAATTTGGAGTTCCAATCGGAAACAGTTCTTTGCCAAGCTAAATACTTCCAGTGGAACGATGGCACAGACATCGAAAGGCTCATATCTTGGCAAGTTGCCTCTTTAGCCAACTGGTCCGCTCTACCATTGCCGAGATTTCCACTATGGCCTCGAACATAAGAAAAGTGGATATCACAGTCTTCAAGGTTGTACAGAATAGACTGAATCTCCACAACAAGTTTTTCTGTAGAATTTATATTGCGCAAAGAATGAAGCGAAGTAATTCAAATATTAAAAGTAATAATAACAGAATTACTTCGAATGGCAATTTTTTGTTACATTTTCATACATTCATGACTTCCGCTAAAAAGTAGTGACCACAGTAGCGTAGTAGTTATGGACACGAATTCGTGGCCAGCATGTTATGAGTTCGAGCCATACTGCCACTGAAGATTCATCCTGTAGATGGGGGTGATGCAACTTAAACCTGCAGTAGCTCAAAGTCCTTCCGTTGACTGGGTGGGGTATTTTGGAGAAGGGTGCCAGCTCAGGTGTCGTCCTCGTCACTTGACCATGGCTCAGAAATTTCGAGTTCTGTCTTCAAGAGCCCTCATGCAGCTATATAGAGCGACGTTAATATAGCTCTCATTCAATACTCCACAGCGAGTTTTCTCTGTTAAAATAAATCCTTAATATGTATCATGAAAAGTACATCACACAATCATTCAAATAGCTTAGTTGCCACGATTCAATAGTATTCGTTCAATGCATTTTAATGCTTAATGTAAAACGTATTACAATAATTGAAATACATATCGAAGGTGCTTTGAGTTATGTAAGTTATTAGTAAAATTAAAAATTTTAATATTCAATTTTTAATACATTTAATTTAAATTAAACTTTAATTAAAAGAAAATTAGCATACATTTCAAAGTAATAAAACGTTAATTGGATATTAAATTAAAAACATGTAAATATAAAAATATATTTTTTTTAACCTTAAATAATTGACATTTTCCTACTTTATTAAAATGCGTTGTAAAAGAAACATTTTGCTGACCGTAAAAAAATTTTAATGAAGGTATGCGAAAAAAGTCTATAATTTTATCTCAAAACAATAAAAGAGGATAATTTGAAACCTGAAAAAAAAGAATACATGTGGGATATATAACGTTTCAATGTTAATAAAAAATGCTGCTGTAATACAATGATTATAAAGACTTTTTTTCTCTTATAAACTTTGCAACTATGTACTCTTTATTAGTGAAAAAGATATAAAGTTTCCTGGGAGTTCACTTTTATTTTTGGTAAAAAAATAGGTTACTTGAGAACATCTACAGATAATGATTACTCTTTTTCTTCTTAAAATAATTCTAAAATTATAAAACAAGTAATGGTCTTATCCAAAGTCTGGAAAGTTTATCTAAGCTTTATTTAATACTTTTTAATAAAAAGAAGGGTCAAAATATTTTCGTAGCATGTTTTTTTTTCAGAGTCTAATAATGGGAAACCGTAAATATGGTAATGCTTGAAATAATTATATCGCTAATTACAATTCTATCAAACTAATTTTAAAGTTTGTTTCATTAGTTGTTAATTAGCATCGCACTTTAGATGAAAATTAATTGTATCACGATTCCTTGGTAGTGTTGGAAAACTGCTAGCAAAAGAACAAGTAAACTAAATATAGTCCAGAGACTTTATTGTGCAAAATTTTATATATAAAAGACAATTTTGTTTCAATACATCATATATATGAATATATAGTATGACAACTGTATTTCTTTATGAGAAATATTTAGATTATCAAATGAAAAATTGCATTAGTATTGAAATAATTTTTATATGCAAAAGCCGTAATGTAAAATATATATTTACGCGAGTGTTATTTTATCACGTAATACACAAAAATCATATTTATTCGGCACATTTTCTTAAGGGAACCAGGACGTCATATACTTTCAAAAATCGATTTTTCAATTTTAGTTCTAAAAAATAGTGCATATTTTTCTGAACCTAAAAATTTATAATACTTTTATGTCTGTTTATAAAATAGCCCTCAAGTATGAAAAATAAAAATGTAAACAAATGACCACGCCCCTTTTGGCATATTTTAAATGGGTAGTTTCCCCTGTGTTTGATCTTTTGAATTTTTTTTTTCATTTGAATAACTCGCTATTCCATGGCATAATATGTATTACAAGATCTCGAAAATTAAGATTTTCAGAATTTTAAGGTTTTATGATTATTTTTTCAAAGAAACTTTTCAGTTAATTCATTTAAAAAACGGTTCATTACGTTTGATATGTTGCTTTATATATGTGTGTAAAATTGTTTGTATATTCCAGAAATATTTTTGTAAGAAGTGGTACCTACATGAAAATATGTATCTCGAAAATTATGTTCATGTTAACTAAAACAAAGGGAAAAAAATATATAAATTTAAAATTACTTTTTGTAACTGTAGAAAATGATTAAGCATTATTATTAGGCATATGAAAATAAGCAAGCAAATACTAATCAAATGTATAATATGTGAAAACATTATTTTTTTTTTTAGTTTTTTCACTTTTTCTCTCTCTTTCAAAAGCATATTTTTTTGCATTTAGGTACATTTTTAAAAAAAAAACTATTGCACTATAAGATTCCAGATTTTTTATACTTCTATACAAGATGCCTATGCATATAGTGAACCTAATTTTTTTTCTATTAAAATAGTGCTTAACTTTTTAAAAATGGTTGTATGCATTAAAAAAGCAGAAAAATAGAAATTTTCCAAATTTCAAAGTTTCATAATTATTTTAAAGAAGCTATATGAAATTTTCACTAAAAAAAATAGGTTCACTGAATTTTTGTGTATTGTTTTATATATGTATAAAAAATATTTTCCATAAAAAAAAGATACTTTTTTAAAAAATGGTACCTAAACATAAGTATGTATTATGAGTTCTCAAAAATTACGTATTACTTAAATTAAGTAGGAAAAAAAACTTTTGAACTAAAAAGTTATTTTTGTAGTTCTACAGAATAATTAAATTATCTTTATTAAAATGTAAAATATCTAAGCTCTATTGGAAATTTTAAAAGATATATGTCTCATAAACAAAGGGTCTTATTTTTGGCTTTTTACATTTTCGAGCATGTCCTGGTGCCTTAAAGTTATTTTTCTATATTGTGTTTTTAATGGGTGCTGATAACACATGTGAATTCTTTTGGATTTATTTAGTTATAACGAATGCACATGGCTTTCCAAGGAAGGGGGCACCTCAGATGTCGTCATCGTCCCTTGACCGCGGTTCAAAATTAAGAGGTCACTCACTCACCTGAGAATTTATACATCGCTTACTTTGATTTTGCACTATTTCATGCAAGGACACCATAGTCCAGTTACGCTTAAAGTGTAGCATTCTGAATTATTCACATCTATATCTATAAAAAAGGATGTTTGTATATATGACCTCACTTCTTTCCAGCGTCGTTCAACTGATCATTATGAAAATTAGCATGTATATATATGTATTTTTTGTGAAGGTTTTTCTGCTATCCTCTTTGTTGCATTTTCCTCTTTGTTTCTGCTATCCTCCCCCCCCCTAGGTGGCGCTAAAGCATATCAACTTCTGCACCGTTCAATCAATCACCAAGTTGCCAACATGATCGCCAAAAATTGTACCAACTTGGCTCTATCGCCAACATTTCGCCATGTTTCTATTGAATCGCCATTATAATGTAAGGAATGGTGTTGCTTGCGAATATTGTAATTTTAACATAAAATAAAAACAACAGAAAGTAATATTAAGGTATTACACATCCAGATATAAATTATTTACACTATTTTAAGCATTCATTACACAAAATTTGTAACAATATGTTATTTTTACTGAGCAGAGATCAGCTTAGGAAGGTGTTTTCAAAAATCGACCCACAAGGGAATTACGAGGGCGTTATAAATAAAAAGACAGACCAACAGACTTAAAATTTAACAAATGTGATTTTTTGTTCAGCTGAGATATGCAAAAAGCTTTTTTTGTTGTTGTTTAATTTGCAATTCACGTAAAATTAACTCATTAAAATATTTTTTATTCTACAATCTGTATTGTTTAATTATTATTTAGTTCATCCGTGCGAAGAACGGATATACCAACTAGTTTATAGGAAACTCAGAATTCGATTCCATGACTACACCTAAATACATCGCCGGTCAAGAAGCTCTTGACTTAAAAAATGTGTTTATGTGGCTATCAAAGTAGTCTAAATAATACACCATAACCATAAATATCTCATAAAAAAATTCGAACATTGAACTTATTGACTGAAAGACCAACGCGTCAAAAAGTAATAAAGCAAAAATAAAAGACTAGAAAGCCATGAGATAAAATATTCCTGAATTGAATACGTACTTGAAAAAAAGGCTGTTAATGATTTTCTCTTTTAGAACATCTACATCCACCTGATTAGACCGAGCTCACCTATATAAGCTGAATATTTTAGTAAATTTCTTTTGACTTAAAGTTACATCTGTGATATAAGTATCACTTTTATAATTATATTGAAAATCTTATCATAAAAACATACACAAAATCGAAGACATATTTTGTTAATTATCAAATTTGTCATACTTATATAATAAAGTTTAGGCGGTTGTGGACTGAATTATATTAGTGTCATTTATTCAGGGAGTTTTTAACTACTTTTTTCAAAACATTTCTTAGAACCTTTGACATCAAAAACGAATTTGAAACAAATCACTATTTCATGCATATACTTTTGAATTGTGTTCCGGAGTTTAGATATCTTAAATCGTACATTCAAAGGAACATTATGATTAGTCACACACACACACATTAAATTTAAAAAAAATTGATTCCATTAAATAAGACAATATATGATTTTCATTAGATAAGAAAAATGAGATTTTCGTTAAATATAAAAATGTGATTTTTATATATAGGGAAATAGATTATTATTACATTATAAGGAAAATGTCATTATATTATATTATAAGGAAAACGTCATTATTATAATAGATGGAAACATTTTAATCTAATTAGAATGACTGGTGAGGCCTTTGTATGAACTAGTTTAATTCAGATTATCAGAAAATCGTTAGATAAGAAAATAAGTTATTCAAATTAGGTAAGAAAATAAGTGATTCAAATTAGGTAAGAAAATAAGTGATTCTCATAACCTAAGAAAATATGAAATTTTCAAATTTAAAAGAAAATATGTGATTATTTTTATATATACAGTAGAACCTGTTTTTGTGCGATTCTTTATTATGCGATTTTATTTTTGTGCAATTTTTTCTGTGCGATCTCTTTCATGCGGTATATGAATTTTAACGGCTTTGGCACCACTGTAATGTTTTCCATCAATGTACCAGTGGCGATCGGAGAATGTTAGGGCCCCCTGCAAAGTCAGACTTAGTATTTAATATTTTTTAAATTGGGTACACTCGTACTTGGCGTTAGTTAGGCCTTGAGCTCCCCCACACACACCCGATGCAGGGGTTGGGGGGTGTACATTACCCCACTGCACATATATACACTTCACATATATACACTTATGCACATATATACACTTCAAGACACTCTGTTCATTTGTTACAAATAGTCTCCCGACAGTGAACGTTCAGTTGCTTTCTCTCAAAGCGCCAACAGCCCGCGCTTGATTAAAGACGCAACCTTCAATGACAGTGACATTATATCAATAATTTGATTGATTATGAAGGCGTACAAGAAGAAACAGATTGTGTGAGAGTGGATAAAATATATGCAAGAATACAGCTTTCCAAAAAATTGGAAAAGCATTTTCTTAAAAAAGATACCATTTCCAAAAGAAGTATGAAATTTCACAAAAAAAGCTTCGATCATGCATATCTGGTTTTCGCGACATTTACAAGCAATTGACCAACAAACTTATTTCTTACTTTATGGTGCCAAAAATAAATCAATTGAAATTATATCTTCAAGTGACGAAAGCGATTTTCAACTTATTCATCATGGGAAGATGAGCGCTTTCATTACGATGAGTAGTAGTGAATTATGTATGTGTATTTTGGAAACTTCTCCATGTATACAATGAGAAACTAAATATTTTTTTAATGTTTTCATGAGTAATTTAATTATTTAGGTTGCTATGGAAGTACTTTCTTATAAATTTCGTACATAATTGGCGTATTTTCTAAGTGAGGCTTTTTTTATGCAGTCCCTTTCCACCGCATAAAAAAAAAATCTGTAGTATTTCCACAAAGTTGTTTGTTATATGGAAGAATTTATGAAGTTTTCGAAAGTTTTTCTTTTTGTGTGTGCGTTTACTTTTATGCTGTCCCTATCTACCGCACAGAAACAGGTTTTACTGTATAGGGAAATTAGAGTTATTATTATATTATACAGGAAAATATCATTATTATTATAAATGGAAATATTTTATTCTAATTAGAATGACGATAAGGCCTTTGTATGAACTATTTCAATATAGATTATCAAAAAAATTTTGGTTTCCAATTAATGTTTGATTCCAGTTATAATTTGGATAACTGAGGTACAGTCCCATTTCAAATAAAAGATGACGAAAGATATTACAATTCCACAACCTTCAAGAATATACCACCGGTATATATATATATATATATATATATATATATAACTCAGTTCTTTTATTGTTTCGGCAAGATCTGAAGATAAATTGAGAACGCTTAAGCTAATGTCAAGTTTCATTAGATTTCCTCTATCATCTCTTTTATTAGCACAAATTAATCAGATTTCATTCCAGGGTAGATTCATTCTAACCAGGATGAGTATTGAGTTGTATTGCTAGGACAACCGAGATACAATTTCTGGGAAGATGAAAACATCCGATATTGATCCTGCTGACCCATTTACGAGTAATATACCAAAATTAACTCTTGCCATGCCTTTCTTGTTTCTCTAGATGTATAAACTTCAGGATCGATTTCAACTGGATTTTTAAGGGGACATGGTATGATTTAAATAAAAATCTTTGATTTTATGGTTTTCAATTTTTTGTTTTGTTTCTACCTATGTATATATGTTATGTAAAATAGATTTGAGCTCAAAATACCTCAAAAAGGTAATCTTTTGAATTTCCGGCATTTTGTTTTATTAACAATTAAACAATAGAATTTAAGGTATCCGACTACCCTAAAATTGTGAATTTTGCCAAAAATTGGCAAATTGTTTAATGACTTTATTTTATAGACCCTTTTATTAGCTTTATAGAAATGCCAAGTTTATTATTTTCCGTTTACTAGAACAAAAACAACAAGTGTCTTAGTAAAGGTGGATGCCATTACGCTTTAAGCAAAATGTCATACTTTAAAACGCTTTTTTTTTTTTTTTTTGAAAATGCTCAAACAGGGACAGCGATTGCCAAAAAATGTTTTGAAAATAATTAACTTTTTGTGTATAATAGTAGAAGTGTTTTAACCTTCAGATTTATCAATCATTGTTTTATTGCAAAATTTACGGTCCCTTATGTTAATATAATCACTGTTTTATTACAAAATTTACGGTCCCTTGTGTTAATATAATCACTGTTTTTTAAGCAATTTCATATAATAACTAAGATAAAGGGCTCTAGTTTTTGTAAAAATTAAAATATCTCTTACCCTAAAGGTCATTTCAAAAATGAACAACATAGGAACACAACAGAACTGAAAAACTGAAAATTGTTCATAAACTGTCGGTACAGAATGGACCACGTTTATTTTATTTTTTTTTAATTTTGACCAATTTTTTCCCATTTTAGTAACAATAATTTTTTTCTCTTCTTAATTTTAGCATATTTTTCTTAAAATGTAGTAAGCAAATCTAAAAACCACAAACAAAAAAATCCCCATATCTCCATTTTTTTTTTAAAAGTTGTCGCATATCTTTAAGAGATATATTTTATTTTGCCGAATTTTATGTTTACGTTTGTTGTTGTTGTTGTCGTGTCCTTCCCGCAGGGGAAGGAATGAAAGTTGCCATTGCCTGTGAGACACAGGTTGGACTTCTTAATGATAGATGGCGACTCCACCTATCTCCACCTCCCCAATTTTGGCATGGAACTGAAGGGGAGGGAAATATTCTCCAGCCTCCTGCACTCGTGGTTTCTGCTGCGACCGCCCACAAGACTTTCGGACCCACTGATTTAACGAGCACGTACTCCGTCTATACCCGGGGGTATTTAGTGGCATCGGGCAGCGAACCCAGGCCCTCCGGTCTGGAGTCCGATGCTCTAACCACTAGGCTACCCACGGCCCATGTTTACGTTTAAATTTTAGATGTGGGAAGAATATTTCCCAAGGAACCATTCACCGTCATAAAGAAAATTAAATTTAATGGTGACTATTGCCATGAGAAGCCTGTTGCAATGCATAAGGGTACATCATATCTGCACACATGTAGTGGTTCCTCTTTTCTTGTCCCCGTCTACTACATTTCCAACATCTTCAATAGTTGGAAATCATATTTTGCATATGATTTCCCACATTGGCTAAGAGAGAGAGAGCGCACATTATTCGGAACTACACATTTCTTTGCTTAGAAGCTAGCAGGACATCCTTCCCTTTTTCTTGAGGAATATACATCTATTAGCTCAAGAGTTAATGCTATTCGTTATGTTAGCTGGTCTAAGCTTCTGTTTCTTTTGTTCACTTGCCACAGAAGGAAACTATTTATGATGGCAAGGTCAATAAGAAAAAAAAAGATACGATGCCACCTTTTTAGAGATCTTATTTGGTATCTTTCTTTTCTTTGATCGAAACGGTCATCTCCCATGACATCGTTAAATACTGAGACAGCTTTTGGACATGGTACTTCTTCTTTAGAACCATCTTTTTTTGTGTCCGACTTACAGATACAATAATCGCTGGATTGTGTGCAGTAGCACAAAAACCGTAGCGGGAATTAATCTTCCATCGTTATAATAGCAAGGCCAATATATTGTAAGGGATTTTGCGTTTTTCCCAGGTGTACTTAGTAAGACCATGTAGATGGGAAGTAATCTTCTCAAGGCCCATGAAAGGGTTAAAGTGCTACTCCTTCCTATAATAAATGACGTACAAGCATTAAATTTTTATTTTCATGTACATTAATTTATGCATAACACACACAAAAGTTGGTATAGGTTTCGTGATAACATAACTGAATATTCATAAAATGCTTATTTTTATGAATGTCTTTTTAAATTTTCTTAAAAAAAATGTAAATTATAAATTAAATTATTTTTAAAAAATATTTTACTTTGATTCAAAACTGTATGCCAACTTTTGTTACATGTATTACTAGCAATAATTAGAAAAAATATCAAACATGTGGCCCAATAGAATAGAAAGCCCTAGCATTTTAAATGAAGAAAAACGTGTTACTCAATTTTTACTATTAGTTCACTCTCTTTCTATTTATATATATAACTTGTACAAATTTTTAATCTGTAATAAAATACTTTCTATTTATCCATTCAAGTTCAAATACATTTTTTTAAACTTGTAGTGAAATGACACTTGAAGTTAATGCAGTTTTTTTCAAATATTAATTCATTATTTAAATTAAAAAATGAATAAATAGTAACAAAAAAAAAAAAGAGTCCAACAGCATACATAGAAAAGAAAATCGTTGGTTGGGTGTCCCTGTAGCGCAATGGATAGCTCGTTGGACTTCTAATCCAAAGGGCTTGGGTTCGAATCCCACCTGAGATAGCCTAATATCTGATAATGTGACATTTTGTGCTATACTATTTTAGAATAATTAAATCTAATTAAGCAATAAATAGTAACAAAAACAAAAGTAGTCCTAAACTATATATAGAAAGAAAAATGGAAAGTCACTTTCTATTTTGTCACTTAATATTGTGATTCTGTCATATGTATATACATATTTATATTAATTGTAACTATTTAATAAAAGTAACTAAAATGAAATTTTCTTTGTTGACATAAGTAGGAATTTACTTAAAAAATTATATAATATATATATATATATATATATTACTTATTTTTCCTTTCTGAGATAAATCACCTACAAGTTTTTATTTGCCATTGGGATATGAATAAAAACAAACATAAAATTTATCCTAACTTTGGGATTTTAAGGTTAGATCTTCAATAATTTTTGTGAGGTTGTGGAAAAATATATAAAGGATAATTTAAGCTAAAAAAACTAGAATTGATTTTTTGACCGATTTTTGTTAATTAAATCATACTATGTCCCCTTGAAAACACAAAGATTAAAAACATATTATCAGAATATCATCATTTACATTTAAGTAATTAAATAAACTTCTATATAAGTTAACTTAAATATTTTTCATATTATATATATATATATAATGATACACTATATAAAATCAATACTAGGATATTGCCACCGAACCTCATGATTTTGAACCACAGTCAAGAGAGAACAATTGTGTGTGAGCTCTTGCACTGCATTCTTCTGACTTCAACGTTACGTTAACGTGAAGAATTGGAACATCGGAGGCTTAAGTGTGCTTTAATTCTACTGCATAATCGTCTTTGGTAGGAGGGGACCCGAACCCGGCTACCTTTTGATTATAAATCCATTACTCGACCGATAAAATGATCATGGTTTAAAAGCTTTTATGACTGAGAATTTTTAATTGGCAATTATGCGAGCTTTGAAAAATGTACTTGTATTGATCTATTGAAAATCTATAAGCATTTCTGCGAAAAATATTTATATTTATAAAACTCATTTTCTTGTGCTATCATTTTTTAATTAAATATAGGACATACAGATGGACCCCGATTTACCGAAGCCATATTTAACAAATTTTGCGATTTAATGAATTTTTTTCTTTCTCCGTTTAAAATGAAGGCAAAAAACCCTATTAAATGAATAATAAGAATTGAATTAATTAACTATTTCAACGCTGAAAAACAAATTCATTAGTTTGTATTAGTAAAATTAGAAATTTTTTTTTCAAATAACATTTTTCTTTTGCTAGGAACAGATAAAAACTTTACTTGTAGTAGCAAATTTCGACAAGAAAAGGTGCTGACTATTATTAGACTTTACAGGTGCAGATGAGTCATGGGTATAACCTATCACGTGAGTTTTTAAATAGGACAGTAAATTCCTTTCTTATCTCATTTCCCTCCACAACGCAAGGGATATTTTAAGTTTAAAAAATTATTTTGCATTTGATTACACGCTGCTTATCTGTACAACTGAAATGGAGGAAATTTTTGATTTATCGAAACCAATGAATAGCGATTTTGATGCAGAAATTGATATAATAAAATACCTATCAAAATTGTTACATTTTCTAATGTTTTATATTGTTTGAAAACTGTAAAAACGTACCTTATACAGTAGGATGTGAATGACGTGGTATTTTCTTTTCTGCATACAGTCAAAAAATAACTCTTTCGAGTCAAGAATCAAAAATATTGTCAAACATCGATTAGTAAGTATTTTAAAATTTCCAAATACAGTCGACTCTCACTAATTCAAACCTTCGATAGTTCGAAGTGTAGGCTCAATCCCTAGAAAAACTTGATACTTCGAACTAAAACAATACATTTTGGTACACTTAATATTTCGAAGTAAAATCTTTGGCCGGCCAGGATAACATCATAATTTGAAGTGATTTAATAAAACTCTCGACAATTCAAACACTCACTATCATGTAGAGTCCTATAGCAAACAGGTTGGAGCTTACATATTTTGTGTTGTGTTGTCTCTGCTTGTTTCCACTGTAACGTAGCCCCTTTGATGACCATCGGAGTTGACTCCGATAACTATGACAGAAGCTAAAATGTCACTAAGCAAACTACGAATCTTTTTCCTTCAAAATCATGTTGATACGGAAATTTTTCAAGTTTCATTTATTCTAGAAAAAGCTATTGACAAAGTTAGATTGAATGCCATAAAACAAAAAAGATAACAGATTTTTTTTCGTCAAAAAAATTAATTATGTACAATATGTATTCATTTAATAGCTGTTTTTAATACGTAAATGAATTTTTTTAATACAGGAATTTTAACTTCTGTTTAATATGTATATAGTATATTATGTACTTTTTAAAGATACTTTAAAATAAGTTTATTATATACTATGTTTTAATACATAGTTTCAAATTTATATGTGTTAGAAAAAAATTTCTCTTTGCGTATTTTTGGAGTTTTTTCCTAATCTCTTTATAATTCGAACCCTTGATAATTCTAACTTTTTCATTGGTCTCTTCAACTTCTAATTATCGAGAGTCGACTGTAACTGGTGCGTAATAATTTGCTAATAGTATTTTCAGCCGTTGAATAAAAAGTGTGTAATATCTGACTATGTATGTTTTTTGTGTAAATGCTTATTAAAGAATTTCTAAAAGGTAAGGGCAAAAATTTGTATTTTTTTGGACCCCGATTTAACGGATAACCTCCAATTCTGTCCGAATGAATTCGTTTAACCGAATTCCGATTGTATTTGTATAATTGCCTGCAAATAAAGCATTTTGTAATATTGAATAAAACTCAAGTGACAGAAATATTTCCAGAGCTAATTTTCTCGCTTCTTTTTCTTTTGGAGAAATTGTGAAATCTAGTTGAACCGAAAAAAAGTAAAATATAAAAAAAAAAATTAAGTCAATTTCTACTTCGGTCAACGAAGAAAAATTTTATTTTAGTTACATTTTTATTAAATAGTTACAATTAATATAAATATGCATATACATATGACGAAATCACAATATTCAGTGACAAAATAGAAAGCGATTTTATTTGCAATTTTCCATTTTCCTTTCTATACTTGATGTTAAACTATTTTTTTTATTACTATTTATTCGTTAATTAAATTTAATTATTCTAATAAAATAGTTAGTAAAAAGAAATCACACATTTTCTCAGAAACTAGGCCATCACAGGTGGGATTCGAACACACGACCTTTGAATTAGAAGTCCATTGCGCTACACGGACATAAAGAGCAATTTTCTTCCTATATATGCTGTTGGACTATTATTTTTGTATTTGTTGCCATTTATTCATTTTTTAATTTAATTAATGAGTTCATATTTGAAAAAACTGTATTAATATCAAGTGTCATTCATTACAAGTTTTAAAACATATATTTGAACTTGAATGGATGAATAGAAAGTATTTTACTAACTATTGGAAATTTGAACAAGATATCTATATATATAAAGGAGAAAAGCGACTCACTGACTGACTGACTAATCAAGAAATCTCTGGAACTATTCAACCTACAGACTTGAAATTTAGTAAACATGTTCCTTTTATAGAGTAGACATCAGCTAAGAACGAATTTTCCGAAATTCGAAACGTAAGGGGCGTTACGGGGGGTTAAGGGGCGTTATAAATAATTGTTTCCATGTTTAAACTACTTGATGTACAATCTTGAAATTGGGTAAGCAGATTCCTTTCAGAGAGTACAGATCCGCTACAAAATGAGTTCGATGAAAATCGACCCCCAAGTGGCGTTGCAGGGGCTTAGGGGACGTTATAGATAATTATTTCCATTTTTAAACTGTTTGACGCACTGTCTTTAAGTTTGATCAATAGATTCCTTTCGTTGAATAATGATCAGTTACAAAACGGGTTTTGTGAAAACAGACTTCTAAGTGCCGTTGCGGGGGATTAAGGGGCGTAATAGATAAATATATCCGTTTTTAAACTACTTCCCCTACCTGCTTGAAAATTGGTAGGTAAGTTTCTTTCCTGGAGTAAATATCCGCTACAAAATGGGTTTTGGGAAAATTGACCCCCAAGGGGTGTTGCGGGGCGGGGGGTTTAAGGGGCGTTATAAATTCCGATTTTTAAGTTACTAGACGTACAGTCTTGAAACTTAGTAAGCAGATTCCTATTCATAGGGTAGAGATACGCTACAAAATGGGTTTCGTGAAAATTGCCCCCAAGTGGCGTTGCGGGAGTTAAGGGGCGTTATAGATAATTATTTCCATTTTTTAAACTATTAGACGCAGTCTTTATATTTGATAAATAGATTTCTTTCATAGAGTAGAGATCAGCTATAAGAAGGTTTTGTGAAAACAGACCTCTAAGTGGCGTTGCGGGGGATTAAGTGACGTAATAGATAACTATTCCCGTTTTTAAACTACTTCACCTACTTACTTGAAAATTGGTAGGTAAGTTTCTTTCATGGAGTAAATATTCGCTACAAAATGGGTTTTGGGAAAATTGACCCCCAAGGGTTGTTGCGGGGGCGGGGGGTTTAAGGGGCGTTATAAATTCCGATTTTTAAGTTATTAGACGTACAGTCTTGAAACTTAGTAAGCAGATTCCTCTCATAGGTTAGAGATACGCTACGAAACGGGTTTCGTGAAAATTGCCCCCAAGTGGCGTTGCGGGACTTAAGGGGCGTTATAGAAAATTATTTCCATTTTTAATTTATTAGACGCACAGTCTTTATATTTGATAAATAGATTTCTTTCATAGAGTAGAGATCAGCTATAAGAAAGTTTTGTGAAAACAGGCCTCTAAGTGGCGTTGGGGGATTAAGGGGCGTAATAGATAAATATTTTCGTTTTTAAACTACTTGACCTACCTGCTTGAAAATTGGTAGGAATGTTTCTTTCATGGAGTAATAATCCGCGTCAAAACGGGTTTGTTGAAAATTGAGCCCTAAGGGGTGTTGCGGGGGGGTTAAGGGCAGATATAAATAATTATTTCTATTTTTAAACTATTAGACGCACAGTCTTGAAATTCGGTAAGCAGATTTCTCTCAAAGGATAGAGATACACTACAAGATGTGTTTTGCGAAAATTAACCCCTAGGTGGCGTTGCGGGAGTTCAAAAGGCGTTAATGATTTTTTTTTTTTTTTTTTTTTTTTTTTTTTTTGCATTTTTAATTTATTGGACGCACAGTCTTCAAATTTTGCTAAGCAGATTCCTTTCATAGAGCGCAATTCCCCTACAAAATGGGTTTTGTGAAAACAGACCCTTAAGTGGCGTTGCGGGGGCTCAAGTGGCGTTATAGATAATTATCCACATTTTTAAACTATTAGACGTACAGACTTGAAATTTGATAAGCAGATTCCTTTCGTAAAGTAGAGGACTGCTACAAAATGGGTTTCGCGAATATCAACTACCAAGTTTAAATTCGGGAGATTAAGAGGCGTAATCGATAAATATTTCCATTTTTAAACTATTTGATCATCCTGCTTGAAATTTGGTAGACATGTCCCTTTTACAAAATAGAGTTCCTCTAACAAAGAGTAAAACGAAAATTGATCCCCAAGGATGGTTGCGAGGGGTCAAGAGGAGTTACAGAAAAAAATTCCTGTTTTTAATTGTTAGACCCAAATACTTGAAATTTGTTAAGCATGTTTCTTTTGTTCAATAGGGATCCACTAAGAATGTATTTTAAGCAAATAAAGTTCTGGGGGGCGTGCAGGGGGTTACTGGGACGTATTGACAAAAAAAATTCTTTTTTTCGAGCTACATGGACTATAATAATGAAATTTGGTTTCCATTTTTCTTTTGTTGAATTGAAATCCGCTAAGAGCGGTTATTTTGGAAAACGGCTCTCAACGGGATTACGGGGATATTGATAGTAAAACTTTTGTTTTTTTCTGTTAGATTTAGACTTGAAATTTGGCTTGCATGTTCTATTTACGGAGTAGTGATGCATCGAAATTTGGTTTTGCGGGAATCCACTTGGTTTTTGGGGTACGAAAGAGCAAACATCATTCTATACTTCAATTTTAGAGATTTTTAGAAAATACAAATTAGATGAGTTCTGCCCTTTTTTTTTTTTTTTATCAACAGGTGACAGTTAAAGTATAAGTATATTTTTCAATACAATCGAATTCTTAATGCTTGGACTTAGATATCAATAGATTATACATATATATAAGCAGTAAAAATTTATAAAACATCATGAAATACCCAGCGAAGCGGGCGGGTAACGGCTAGTAAATATATATAGAGAGAGAGAGAGAGGGAACTATATATAATAGTAGGAGTTGAAAAAAAATTATCTATCTCAGATGGAATTAAGTTTCAATTCTGGAATCTTTTTTGAGAAAGAGACCGTTTCTCTCAGCAAAAAAAAATTTGTGCAGTCCCCTATCAGAGTCACATTATAGCTGCATATAAGGTATTGATAGTGAAAGATTCAAAATTTTTATTGTTTTTTTTTATTTGCGCAAATACCAGAATTAACAAAACTGTGTTAAACACTCATTAATTTACTAGGAACTCTGTATATTGTTATCGTTGTATATCTGTGATCTAGATGTAAAGAAGGAGAAAATGTCAGATATTAATTGACAGACAGAGCGAGTGAGCGAATATATTAACGTTGCCCTTATTCAGCTACTCAAGGGCTTTTGGCGACGGACCTCGTAATTTGAACCATGGTCAAGTGACGAGGACGACACCTGAGCTGGCTCCCCATCTTCTAACTTCCACACCGCACCAACGGGAGGACGTTTGAGCTTCGACAGATTTAACGTGCATCGCCGTCTACACAGCGGGTTTTCAGTGGAGCGAGGCTCAAACTTATGACATGCCGGCCACGAGTCCATTACCTTGACCACTAGGCTACCGCGGCCACAACTGACCAGCAGAATAGTTGAAAAGTTGGAAAAATTGTTAAAGCATTCTGGGGGCGCATCACCCACATTTTTACTGATGACAATAAACTCGACAGAAAATATATCACTCAAGTACTGCAAGTTCTTGAATCATCTATCATGAATTATTCTCCTTCAACGCGATAATTTCGATCGATATAATTTTCTCAAGCTCTAAGCTCTCTGTCTTTTTAACAGTGACTAATATAGTCTAGGATGGTCTTAAATACTTAAGAATGTATTGAACACATCAATTATTTTTAAAAAGTGTGCATAGAGAGTTTATAAAATGCCAGATGAAAGACACAAGTTATTTAACATGGATTAATAATTTTATTTTTTTATACTGCTTGTTCTTGCTGGTGTGTTTATACGAGTATTTAAAAAAAAAACAGCGTTAACACATGAAAAAAATTACAAGATTCATATAAATTTGACTAAAGATCCATGTCTTTAAAAAAAAATAGAAATTCAAATAACAAAATGATTAAAATAAAGGGAAGTATCTGCTTTTAAATCCTGTCTCAAAAACATAAGAATTTAATAAATAATTTAAACAAGATTAATATTTCATATTTAAACCGTTAAGGGTTTGTCACACGTCCATAGGCACCTATTTTAAATTACGTAAATTTATGTATCTTTTTCTCATAAACTACTTACTTCTCATGGATGAAATTTTTACAGTAGGTTATGTGTACTATCAACAAAACCTTAGTGAAGGGTTTTGTCTTTTTGTTAAATTTAAAGTAATTATGATTTTTTTTTTAAATCTCCGATTCCCCCCCCCACCTTAAATTTAGTTTAAAATAGCCTCATCTAAAAAGGTTTGTTAGATATATCTTTTTTATTCCCTCCATTAAAATGTGTAAAAATAGGTTCAAAGTAGTCTCACTGAAAACTTGAGGATTATATATTTATTAGTTTTTGAGAAAAAGGTACATAGATTGAAAAATATTACATTTTGAGAAAAGAAGCTTCAAAGTAAAAATTTGCAATTTGGGAGAATTAAATTTTTTAATACTTTCCAAAAGTATATGAAGCATTTTCTGTACACTCTGCTTCAACAAAAGACTCTTTGAATTTTCTTTTTGTCATTATTTTTAACAATTTAGCCTTTTTTTTTTTTATCTTGAGATGCTTTTGTTCGGCTACACAAATCCTACGTGTATCTAATTTTTTGAAGCATGACACACAGTTATTACGTAGTTCAATACCAACGTATTTTGAGATAATTATTTTTTTATTTTATTACATGACCCATATTGCAATGTGCAATAGCCATATTTACCCCTAATTTTTTTAAAGTTTTTAATTCGACAAATATTGATTTTGGAATCACTGACCTTATAATGTTATTAACTGACTCACACACATTGAGGTGTTTCTAAGTCTTTCTATGTAGACATTTTTTAATAACATAGGATCTCCTAGATCTCTAAAAATTGGTTTTATTTAATTCATTATGGTATATATATGGAACGTGTGTATGTGTTAATGATCATAATGCATTCCACTTCTACCTTTCGAAACTTGTATCATGAATTTATAATCGTAGGACACAATCCATGTTGAGGGCTCTCGTTTGAATACAAAAGATGAAAGTAAACATCCCTAAAAGCAGTTTTCATGCTGTGTAGATCATTGATATTAATTGTAAAAGCCATACCACATAGTATCTTTGAATTTCTTATATTAAAATGTCGGTGAGTCGATTACGACCCATTAGGCTTTTTCAATCACGTAACTTTTTCCCTCTGTTTTTGCATTTAAGATCCAATAGACATGCTCTCATACGCTTTTCGATATGCCCAATACACGCTAATTTTTCCATTTGAATATCGTATAGTTTCGCATTCATCAGAAACTTGTTCATAGGAAAATACAGGTGCTCCTAGTAGAGCTCATTCGATGAGCGTCAAGGAGTATAGCTTCATTTAAAAAATAAATAAAAATATTTATAATTATCGCATTTCCTTATATCGTACATCATTTTAAACAGAAATACTTAAACTTTTAGAAAAAAATTTTAAAAAAGTAAAATTTATAAAAAAATTTGAAAATTCAAGTGCCAGACCCCATCCTTAACATTTTCACAGTATTAAGAGCAACTTCACTGAAATATCTGATCCCTTCCCTTCATTTAAAGTGGCTGTCTAAAACAAATAAGAAGCACAAAATGTAGTAAAAGAATTCTTTTTTAAAAACAGAAACTAATATAACTCTAGAGGTTATAATTGTTTTAAAAAAAGTAAAGAGTAAATATAACAACTCTTTATTGACATAGAAATACATTACCACAGCCTTTTTTCTAAAACACTTCTATAAGTAAAGTCTGCAAAAACAAGGAACATACTTTCAAACATTTTAGTATTACATATACATTTAGAGAATAAAAAGTAAAAAGGGTTTATTTAATACTATTAATTCTGTCTCCTAAACAATTATGGAAAATCTGGTTAAATAAAATAAATTCGTCTCGCCGTAAATGGGGTTTTTTTTAAAGGGTGTATAAACAAAGATAAAAAAAAAAGCAAGCGGAATAAAATATTTCGCATTTTTTGCCCTATATCAAAAATGCTTCTGTTTATTTTTTTCCCTACATTCCTCATATAATGGACTACATCAAGCCTAAAAGCTTTTTAAGAATTGGCATAATTCATGAAAACCAAAAAAAGCGTAGACCGATTTTCTTATACTTTCGTGTAGAAAAAATAGACAATTGCTCAAGAAATGTCTTTTTTTTTCCTCTTTTTTCTTTGAGAGTATCACAACTACTCAGCTGTGAATGGACTAAGGAGAGTGCTGGAATCCCCCTTATAATATGTTTACGTTTTAAATCGAAACCCCGTTCTTTTATTTCCTTTGAACTAAAATAAAGTAAGCGAACCACTCAGTTTTTAAGAACAATTCCTTAGTTCATTTTTTTGTGTGTAAGATACTTTGCTCCATTTCTAGACAACCTTCATCACCGACAGATCGTGAATCCGTGTCTTGAATGTATTTAAGATCACAAAATAGAACAATGAAAAGTTTTTTCGCGGTAAGTAAGTCACGTGACTTTCACATTTTTTGTGGACCACCACCACGTGCTGTGGTATACAAAAGGATCAAATAGTCCCGCAATAGATCAATTAAAAATTTTTAAAAAACAAAATAATATTTTAATTTTATTGGTCTTCAATATACTGTCCTCCTGCACCCACATACTTGCTTTAGTGTTCATATAACTGTTCCAAACATTCGTGGAACCCATTTTGTTTTGTTGCGACGAAGCAACTGATCAGTTGCTTCGTAGCATTTTGGACCCACACCACATCTAAATCCGCAAAACGATGCTCCTTCAATTTCATTTTCAGCCATGGAAACAGGCAAGAACCCTCTGGAGCTGGGATCATTTCCGTGTGCTTTTCCGTGTGCTAGAGCAGCGATACTCAACCTGTAGCCCGCGGGCCACATGCGGCCCACCGGGCCTTTTTAAGTGGCCTGGTCATGGCCCATTCGCTGAGAAATTCATTTATTTACAAAAATTTGGTGGGAAATTCTTTGTTAAAAAATCAGATATATCCGTTTTGCTTTTTGCTGGTGATATATGGGTGCGAATTGATATTTTTTTTCTGATTAGTGATGATAGACAACAGGGGAGTAGTGGTCATTTCATGAGTGGAACTAATTTTTAACTATCTTTCATATATTGCAAGCGAAAAATATTCAAAGAAAATAGATTGTTTCAAAACGATTGGGAAGTTGACTATTTTGTAGTGAAAAACAAGCATGGTTCAATAATTGTTTGTTTGTCACGAAAGTGTTGTATTTAAAAAAATACCAATAAACAGGAATCATTCAATGACACTTTTCCTCGAAGATCTCTTTCAAGAGGTGATCAACAGATTTTCTTGAATAATCTTTACAACAGCAAAAAAAAAGTGTTTTTTCAGTGGTAATGTCACAGCGGTAACAAAGTCATCCTATTAAATTCGTTATATTAATGGCAATCATATGAGACAGTTGTGAAAGAGTGATTCTTAAATGCTTCCAATTTAGAAAAATT
This sequence comes from Trichonephila clavata, assembly GCA_019973975.1. Lineage (NCBI taxonomy): Eukaryota > Metazoa > Arthropoda > Arachnida > Araneae > Nephilidae > Trichonephila > Trichonephila clavata. The sequence continues at coordinate 101,640 of BMAO01034590.1, forward strand.
TACTAACAAAAATAAAAAAAACATGAACAAAATAAGAATTAAAAAAACATAATAGGAGTTTTAATATTTTGGTCAATTTCCACAGTTTAAATTTTTTCTATGTTATCTTAATCTTAAAGCATTTCCCCCTCCTCCTCCATTAATTATCATGTTGCGGCCCACATAAAATAGCCATCATATGTATGCAGCCCGCGTGAAATAGTTAACATATGTTTGCGGCCCGGTAGAAAAAAAGGTTGCGTACCCCTGATCTAGAGCGTATCAGAAGGTACTTTGAGCAAAACGCCGAATTTGATGTTTGCACTCTGCTCCAAAAACGACATTTCAAAATCTGACGAATGAAAATTTCGCTTTGTCAGAAATGATCTGCAGCAACGCCAGCATTACAGGAAAGGAATTCTAAATGGCTGTGTGTTTTCCTTATTAGTGCTGCCAACCCCCGAAACAGATATTTCCCCTGCGACGAGAACCTGCGTGAATGTAGGGGACTATTCTGGGAACTTTTTGATTCTAGTAGTAAGTAGGGAATACCCTGAAAGAGAGATTGAACCCTACTAACAAGGGTTTGTAGCTATTAAATTGGTGTCCCGGGTCGACCTGCTTTGGCGAGGTAATCTGAAAAGAGAACTATTAAATGAGCTACGATCCTAGGCATCAGATATGACCACGGTAGCCTAGTGATCAAAGACCCGGGCTCAGGATTGGTGTGTCATGAGTTCGAACCTAGAACCGTTGAAGATCTGCCGTGCAGAGGAGGCCGATTCACGTTAAATCTGTCTAGGCTCAAACGTTCCCCCGTTAGCATGATGTGGAAGTTTGGAGAGGAGGTACCAGCTCAGGGGTCATCCTCGTCACTTGACCATGGTACAAAATTATGAGGTCCGTTGCCAATGGCCTTCTTGCAGCTTTATAGTGCGACGTTAATGTTAATCAAATTTTATCAACAAAATCATTAAAGTAATTTTTTCTAAGCATCGGACTCTATTAACACTTTTCCCAGAGGACTCTTATGAGTGAGTGAGTGAATATTAACGTCACACTGTTCAGCTACACCAGGGCTTTTGGCGACGGACCTCGTAATTTTGAACCATGGTCAAGTGACGAGGACGACACCTGAGCCGGCACCCCCCCCATCTCCTAACTACCACACCACACCAACGGGAGGATGTTTGAGCTCTCGATAGATTTTACGTGCATCGCTCCCCTACACGGCGGGACTTTAGTGGTACAGGGTTCGATCTCATAACATGCCTGCCATGATCCGATACCTTGACCACTTGTCTACGCGGCCATAGAGGATTCTTGTGAGATACTCTCAATGCAAAGTCAAAATTTGATATTTCTCTTCCACATTAGATAATAATTAAAACTAACGCATGTGTTTTCGTTAAGAAATTATGGATAAGTAGTTTTTTTTCACTTATGTCTGTTTCTTAGCCATTCCTTAGTTTTTCAATCAAAAAGTTCATTAAAATTGAATTAATATTTAGACTTAAGAAAAGTTTCGTGTACCTATGATTTCATACATAATTTAATAAATACGACAACTTAAATTTTGAATATTGTTTTTTTTTTTAGAAGCAAACTAGTTGTCAGTGGTCTCATTTCCTCAACGCATTATATGGGCGTGAATAAGAAACTTCCGAATACAATACACATGCGAAACATAAAGAGCAAGAAATGAAGCTTACAAACAACATCAAAGGATTGTGGAAAGTTTCCGATGTCCTTATTCAGTCAATTTATTGGTTCACTTAACACAGCCGATATAATACGTAATTTTATGCCGTAGTCCGATAACGAAATCGACACTTAGGTTGGGATCCATCTTTCCTCATCCATGCCCCGTTAACATAAATGCTTCGAGCCCGGAAATATTTGACATATATATCCATTCCTGCTACACAGTGGTATTTGAACCCGATGCTGATTATAGTTGTCATTTATAAAACATTGAGTGAATGAGAGTTTTTTTTAATGTCACACGAAAAAGCTACCCGGTGGCTATTGGCGACAGACATCGTAATTTTGAACCATGGTCAAGTGTCGAGGTCGACACCTGAGCTGGCACCACCCTCTCTTAATTTCTACACCCCACCAAAGGGAGGACGTTTGTACCTCGACATATTTAACGTTCATCTGCCTCTTTTACACGGTATTTGATCAATCTTACCATTATGATTCTTGAAATAACTTTTATTTTGGAATTGATCCATAATTTGTGTTTCCCTTAATTTCCTAAGTTAAGGTGGCCGCGGTAGCCAAGTGTTCAAGATGTCGGATCATGGTTAGCGTGTCGTGAGTTCGAGCCCAGTACCACGGAAGACCCGCCGTGTAGGAGAGCGATGCACGTTAAATCTGTCGAGAACTCGAATGTCCTCCCGTTGGTGTGGTAGTTAGGAGACGGAGGTGCCAGCTTAGTGTCGTCCTCGTCACTTGACCATGGTTCAAAATTACACGGTCCGTCGCCAAAAGCCCGCGTGTAGCTGAACAATGCGACGTTAATTTCCCTCCTCCTCACTCATTCCTAAGTTAAGCTATCCACCTTATTTACATACAGTGTTATTCGCTACCAGACCGACAAACTAGCAGGATGTGTAGGGGGTACAGAAATGACACGTGATCACAAAGGAATGCAAGGCCGCAAATGCCGTAGTTGTGATCTATGGTGAAAAAAAGCAGAGAAAAAAACACAAAAAGCAACATATTAATGGGGCAGAAAATATTTTATTAAATAGTTGAAAACAACAAGCGATTTCTCCTGTATATATACAAGAGAAACGATTCTCTCACTCATCACGAGTTCTTCAGAACAATTAGACCTAGAGACTTGAAATTCTGCATACAGGTTTCTGTTGTTGAATAAAAACGGGTTTTGAAGAAATTGATTCTCAAGGGAGAAGGGCGTTATAGATTAAAAAATAACCGTTTTTGAATTATTATTCCTACAGGCTTGAAATTTAGCAGGCAAGTTTCTTTTGAGTAGATATTCTCCAAAGAAGAGTTTCAAGAAAATTAACTTACAAGGGTGGTAGTAGGGATGTAATAGACAAAAATTTCAGTTTTTGAATTACTAGACCTACAGACTAAAAATTTAGCAAGCATGTTTCTTCTGTTGAGTAAAGATCCGATAGGAACAGGTATTGAAGAAATCGACACTTAAAGGAGGTTACGAGACTTAAAAGATAAATGTACATCCGCTTTGGAAATTCAAATCCTATTCTTTTTAAATAGAGAGGTGAGAACTATAAGAATGTTTTTAATACACAATCGAAATCTTAATACTAGGACTTGGATATCAATAATTTTTAAAAATAAATAGTCACGCAATATCACGAAATTTCCAGTGGTGCAGCAAGGTAACTACTAATTATGTTATACAGTCAACTCGAAGTTGAAGGGACCAATGAAAAACTTCGAATTATCAAGAGGATAGGGAAAATCTCCCAAAATACACGAAGATAAATTTTTTTCCAACACATTTAAATTTGAAACTATGTAATAAAGCAACAATTGCACATATTTATAAAATTGATTTAAAGTATTTTTAAAAATTACATATTATATATATATATATATATATATATATATATATATATATATATATATATATATATAGTATACAGTATAAATATTACACACAGAAATTAAAAGTCATGTATTAAAAGAATACATTTATATATTAAAAACAACTATTAAAAGAATATATATGGTATAATAAATTTTTTGACGAAAAAAACTGTTATCTCTTTTTTTATGACATTCAATCTTACTTTGTAAATGGATTATTTTAGAATAAATAAAGCTTGAAAAATGTCTTCATCAACATGATTTTCAAGGAAAAAGTTGCGTAGTGTGCTTAGGGACACTTTAGCTTCTGTCAGATTTATCGGAGTCAACTCCGATGGTCTTTAAAGGGACTAAGTTGCAGAGGAAACAATCATAAACAATACAACACAAAATATGTAAGGTCCAACCTGTTTGCTTCTGGACTCTACATGATAGTGAGTGTTTGAATTGTCGAGAGTTTATAAGATCACTTCGAATTATCGCGTAATCTATTCCGGCCAGACAGATTTTATTTCGAAATATTGAGTGTATCAAAACGTGTCGTTTTAGTCTGAAATATCAAGAGTTTTTCTAGGGGCTAAGCATATACTTCGAATTAGCGAGAGATTCGTATTATCGAAGGTTTGAATTATCGAGAGTATATTGTATTGTGTTATTTTCGTCATTTCAAGATCTGCTGATCTCTTGATATATGTTCTTCCTCTTCTTATTTTGACTCTCAATAAAATTCGGGATAACCTGAATAGTTCTTTAAAAGTATCCATTTCAGGACAACATTCTTATTTTCCATCAACAAAATACCTCTAGAAGCTCCTTTTTCCATCAACGTAAGTCTTTGATTTGCTTGAAACAAACGACTTGGAGTACAAAGATCAAAAAGCGCTAAATAAAACACACATCTGACGAATTGTCATTAATTTCTTTTCGACCTTGACAAGTTATTGTCTTCTCGCCATTTCTGGCAGTTTTATCAGTCAATAGCTATGTAGAAAAGTAGGCCAAAAACAGGAACATACTTTCTTTTCGTGTGTGTGTAGGAAATGAGACAAAACCAATTATCCAGAAAATGTGTTTGGTTACATCCGAAGAGCTATCGTTCATCATTTTTTCCATTAGTTTTGTAATAATGACAATGTTGATAGTAAACAATAGAGCTAGATCAATTGTAATTATATTTGTAGGAAAATTAAAAAGCATGCTGGGTTAGCTCTTGCGAATAGGAAATAAATGAGTAATTAATTTATTAATTATTTATCATTCCGTACATAAGGTTCTAAGCTAGTATATCTCAGAAGGAAGGAGGATTTTTAAGTCTGGTCAAATTACCATATGTATTCGAATCTAAGCCACCATCGATTACAAGCCGCACCCCAAATTGTCAACACGTTTTTGTAAAAAAAAAAGAAAAGAATGTAAAATGTTTCACATCGAGAGAGTTATACCCGATATTTATTAACTACAATAATTTAAAATGAGAACTAATAAGAAATGAGTAGTTAATTTATTTTACCAGGATTAAAAACTTTTAAATACATACATGAACCCGTAATTGCTCAAACCGTCCGTATCAGGTTTAATTTCTCTCATCCAATGAATTGTTCTACCTTTGATTCCAAGCCGCACTCTATTTTCAATAGCATCGACATTGGTGGGAAAGTGCGGTTTAGATTCGAATATGGTATATTTGGTTTATTAATAAAACAGAATCAATAAGTGAGTTAGAAAAAATTGAATCTGAGAGCAGATTTCTTATTATTAGCTAATATAAAATAGTTGACACACTCACAACTTATACAATTTTTTCTATTATAAATAATCGGCTTTTTTCCCTTCAGGTCCGTCATTCACTTCCCGATTATTTGTGTTCTGACAAATTAATTCATTTAAAAGTAAGAAATAAAATAAAATATTCGATGGAAAGTGAAAATAAAAAAATTACTTGAATTATTGTCGATATAATCATAATTTATATTTGCAGTTTCAGAAATTTTGCTCATAGTATAAAAATTGCAATAAAAATTGAGAATAATTCAAAAGTCGTGTGATGATGATGATTTTACCTCATTTCGAAACCATATTTAATAAAAATAAAACTACTATAACCGAAAAAATAGTATAATTTGTTAAACTAGTTTACTTTTTAAAAATAACATATTTAAAAATTCCACTATCCATTTGAAAAGGACGTGAATGGAGAGTTGTTTTTTTTTTTAGAATTTTGAGCTATTTATAATTCTTTAAAACATTCTTTTTAACATCATAAGCTACTCAAACTCTTAAATTTCGACATTCCGACAAATCAACGAAAATAGGACAGCGCCATCTATCACTTGAAAGGAAAATCAAAATATTGATTTTTAGCAAGTTTCTCGTTTTAATTTAGTTACATTAATCCACTGAATCAGAGGGTAAAGAAGAAAATGTTTTCTACATCAATACAGTACGTAATCTTTTTTAAACAATAAAGTGATTTCAAATAAAACAATCATAATTATTTTAAAAATAAATGTGTGTTTCACATTTTAATTCTTTTTTATTTTAAAAATTAAAACATTTTATTAAGTAACATGTAAGATCATTAACAATTGCATTTAATTCGCATAAAATTAATCAAATTTAATTAACATTAATTTAATCATAATGCTCTCAAAAATAATCCTATAATGGTGTAGTGAAAGGCAAATTCTTTCAATATTTTTTGAAAATTATCTTTATTACTTTTCAGAGCAGAATTCATTCATGTACAATAAATTCAAACAAAGGAGTTTAAATAAATATTCCATATATAGTTCAATTAGTTTTAAAGGCTTTTCATGACGCAACGTAGAAGTTTTAAAAAGTAAAACACTTGCTGGGATAGTACCCTCCTCAACTTTGTGTCACTAAACGCATTTCTTGCCACCATACCTCTAGTGTGGAGAGGAAATTCCTTTTACACGCGGAAACAAAGTTGTCAACTGAAAAGGAAGTTCCGAGCTCACATCATTGCAATAATTGGGTCCGAAGAAGCAAGAAAAAGCTTTCTTTATTTTCAATACACATACAGCCGCATGTGAAGAAATAGCTTCCACAATATCATTTTAGATGAATCAACTAATGAGGAGGAGAAAAAAAGTTTTTGAGTATTTGGAGTGCCACAGCAGGGAGTGCCAGTTGACCACGTGTGAAGAGTAACAGGCGATTTCTATTCAAAACTAGCTCCCGAATGTCTGCTTCTGCTAAGTGTGGCACAAGTTGACTTATATGACAGAGCCCTAAGTGCCCGCGGTAGCCAAGTGGCTATAGTCACGGACTGAGAGTAGTGGGTTAAAGTTTTGGTGCCACTAAAGACTCACCATGTAGAGAGATCGACGCATGTCAAATTTGTCGAGGCTAAGAATCCTCACATTGCTGTGATGTGGAAATTTTAAAAGAAAAGGGTTGCTTTATATATATATATATATATATATACACACTACTGTTTGTAAAAAATGAAGGAATCATCAGAATTAAATGAAAGTTAATGCATAAACGACTTGTATTAGTACAAATAAATGCCGAAATTTTCAAAGCAAAAAAACAATATTAAGTGTCCGAAATCAGTATTTGGTGCAGCCATCATGCGCTGCAATAAGTGCTGATATACGACGTGGCATGGAGTCAAACAGATTTTGAATGGCTGTTTGCGGAAGAGAATTGTATATTGCTTGTATGCGCCGCAAAAGTTCGTCTTTTGAAGATGCAAGACGCAGATCACGAGCGAGACGCCGACCAATAAAATCCCACACGTGCTCTATAGGTGACATATCCGGGGAATAAGCAGTCCAAGGAAAATGTTGCATGTATTGGGGCTGAACAGAAGTATCGAACAGTCTTTGCAACATGTGGGCGTGCATTAACTTGCTGAAACATAGCTCCAGGGATGCCTTGAAGGAAGGGAATGACTTCTGGCTGTAGCACTTCACGGACGTACCTATTGCTATTGAGATTACCCTAAATTCGTCGCAAATTGGATCATCCATGACACGAAATCGCACCCCAAACCATAACTCCTGGTGTTAGGCCACTATATTGATTGACAACGCACTCTGGAAGGCAGCGTTCACCGGCATAGAGTCTAACACGAATGTGGCCATCATGGTCCCACATATTGAAGCGTGATTCATCTGAAAAGACAACTTGGTGCCAATCAGTTTGCCTGGCTCTGTGCTCATGCGTCCAATGCAGACGCAGCCGTCGATGGTTTGCCGTGAGGGGGATCCTGTATAAAGGCACCCTTGCACACCATCCACGGTGCAGCAGACGTCGATTAATTAACAAAGCCGCAATTTGTACACCTGTTGCGGCTTTGTTAATTAATCGACGTCTGCTGCACCGTGGATGGTGCGCAAGGGTGCCTTTATACAGGATCCCCCTCATGGCAAAACTGCTTCCAAACTCGCATAACTGTTGAACTGTTCCGCTGCACACGAGCTTCTATTGCGAGATAGGAAAATCCTCCTTCTCGAAGGCCGAAAATTCTCCCCCGTTCAAACTCGGCAAGTTGTTGGAATGTCTCCTTATTTCGTCGTTGAGGCATAGTTGGGTCTCACTAAACGTTCACCACTAAGAAAAAATCATTGACTATTTTCAACGTCCCACTATAGTCCTCTATTTATACGCTTTCAGTATCAGTTCAAAGAGCGCTGTGCCCACCACGCAGGCGCGGTGGCTACCATTTTACGTAACATCCTAAAATTGATATTTGCTGCAAAGTTCATTTAATTCTGATGATACCTTCATGGTGTTGCATTTTTTACAAACAGCTGTATATATATATAAATATATATATAAATATATATATAAATATATATATATATATATATATACATATATATATATACACTCACTTCCAAAAGTTAAGCACGAAGATGTAAATTGCAAAAAAATCAACAAATACTGCTTTGATTGACACAAAATTTGGCAGTAAAGTAGCATATATATTTATTCATAAAACAAAATCAATAATTATACACAGAAATGAAAACAATATAAAATTTTTGTAAGTTATCAGATAATGTCATACTGGAGACTTAAACAGAATTATGTATAAAGTGAAAATAAACAGCATAAAATGAAAAAAGGACATTAATAGGGTATGTGATCCCCCCTCATCTGTATCCAAAGTTTACACCTTCTGACCATGCTTTCAATTAAGGTGGTCAACCACCGCAGAATTAAGCAATCGCCATTCTTCTTGTAGAGCAATTTCCAGCTCAATAAGAGTAACTGGAGGTGGGAAACGTGAAGATACAGCACAACCTAGAGCATCCCAAAGATTTTCAATGGGATTAAGGTCGGGCGAATATGCTGGCCACGCCATACGCGCAATCCCTTCACTCTCCAGGTAGTCATCGACGATGTCAGCTCTATGGGGACGTGCGTTATCGTCCATTAAAACAAAAGTAGGGCCAACTGCTGCAGCGTACAATCTCACAATGGGTTCTAGGACCTCATCTCGATACCGTACAGCCGTCACAGAACCCAGAAAGATGTGCAGGTCGGTGAGGTATCCTAACAAAACCCCTGCCCACACCATAATGCTTCCTCCTCGGAATGCGTGATGTTCGGTAATGTTTTGGGGCTGATTGTGTGTTCCTTGTTTACGCCATATCCTTATGCGCTTGTCATTTGGCTGCAGAGCAAAGCTTGACTCATCATTAAACATGACATTACCCCAGTCAGACACAGTCCAATTGCCATATTCCCGGCACCACTTTAATCGCGCCCCTCTTGATTGGACGGATAGACTTATGGGCCTTCGGAGAACTGTCTGTGTGGTTTGGAATTGTTTCCATAAACGCGAAATTACAGAATGATGAACGCCGAAGAAAAGAAAAACATCTGTGATCGACTGTCCTGCTTCAATGCGCCCCACAGCACGCCAGCGCTCAGAATCTTCCATTCGTTTTCTGGAAGTCATAGAAACACGTATGTCTTGAAAACAAATTGTATGTAAATTTTAAACACCTTCTATCAGCACTTACAATCAACTTCTATAACCCTTCATAAAGCTGGCTTCTTATAAGACTGCCCATTTTGCATATTTCTTGACATGAACGCACGATTGGCTGTTACCTAACATATTTGCATACTTCCATCTTGTAGCGAATTAAATCCTCTTCAATTCTGATTGACTTCCGGAAAATAGCATTTTCCTCTCCGTGCTTAACTTTTGGAAGTGAGTGTATATATATATATATATATATATATATATATGTTAGTGTATGTGGATGTGTGTGTGTGAACAAATCTTTTTTCAGGTAAAAGATATTTCGTGTATGCAAAGAAGTTGATTTAGATCTGAATGCTTAGAATCGTTCCAAATTGAAAACAAAGGGGGACGGAAAGTACCACATTATAGACACAAACCAGGAAAAATAACTCATTAATATTAACATAAAATGTTCATTAGTAGTATACTTAACGAGTGATTCCGTTGAGAAAATGTGAACAGTTATAGAAATTGCATCTGCTAACCATCATGCATGCTTGGTGACTTTTATGGCGTGATTGGCTCACAATATTGTCGATAGTTGAAGACAGCAAAGCGTGCTGCATCACCGAAATCGGCATTTGAGCTTAAGATTTCGGTTGCTATGGGTGATTTTAATAATAGCGAAAAGGCAGACATGCATCCAATGTATGAGTAGCGCAATGAGTAGCAATGTATATTAGCAGTATCATACTACTGCTAATATAAAACGTGAAGAAGCGCTACGGCTGCATCAGGAACGCTTTCCAAATAGACGCATGCCAAACCACAAAATGTTTCAGCGATTTCATCAACAGCTGTGTAAAACTGATTCATTTATCGCCAGTACTGATGGAAGGAGTAGATCGAGGATTGTACAATAAACACACCTGGAAGAAATCATCTTGGACCATCTGAACGAAACACCCGGCAAATGTACAAGGGCCGTAGCATGTCGTCCAAATACAGTCAACCAATCTTTTGGAGAATTTTACTGTTGGACTGTTGGTGGATGCAATTTTTGTAACTGTTTTAACATTTTCTGTCCGGAATCACTCGTTAAGTATACTGCTACTGAGCATTTTGCTTCCGTTAATGTGTTATTTTTTTGTGTGTGCCTCACTTCCGCCCATATATTCCTATACAAAAATTGTTTGTTTTAGTGAGTTCTACCACCCCTTAAAGTTTGTCCCACGATTTTAGAATCAACCTATATATTTTGGTACTTTTAAGCAACTTTAGAAATATTTCAGCTTATTTGCAAAAAATGTAGGCCCTTTAACCTTCGTTTCGTAAATAACCTCAATTATAAAGTTCCCCTTTATTTTCAAAAATTTATTTATTCCTACTTGATTAATCGATCTGTTGTTTCTTGTAACCTCTATTTTACTGTCAAACATCCAATTGATGAAGGTTTTCCACGTGATTTGGGGCTCACGCGTACCTTGTGGAATATTTACTTCAATCCAAATCTGGATTAACTCAGAAAAATATTTAGTTCGGGTTTTACAGAGAATCTCCCGCGCGGTTGTCGCTACAGGAAAGGCTTGGAGAATTTTAACAGTATAACACATCTATACATATTGAATAAATCTTTTTTCAAATTTAAAAATTTCAACTTGAAATTTCACCTGAGAGATTTATTCTGTATCCTTTAGGTGCGCAGCATGGGGTGGTGTGGTATTTTTCAAGAAAACCATCTTTTCTAATGAAGTTTTCGACTCCATTAAGACCTTCAGCTGTAATTATTGACAATCGACTATCCTGGTTCCCTCACACGATTTTTTTAAAGGAGAGAATTTATCAATAGTTTCTACAATTCAATAGAATTTTTTTTTCTAAATCTGACTTTAAAAATTTTAAAATATGTATATATTAAGGTGATTATTTTTAAAGATCATTACTCTTCAAAATAAAACTTTTTCAGGGGTATTCCAATCACATTAAAAATCTCAGTCTAAGCAAAAGGTATTGAATGGCTGGTTTTTTTATAGGACTAATTACTGTTTATGCTTTTTAATTGCCTCTATACACATCACATCTAATAAACTATTAAAAAATTGCTCACAAAAATCACGCACCGATAAGTTAATTTTACGCAGGTGAGAAACACCGGTGATATATCCATGTAAAAATTCGTATGGTTTTTCTCCGTTATTTTTACAGATAAAGGCATTACTTTAGCTGAATGAACTAGACAGAAAACAATCGTTAAGTTGATTATATTCTACAGAAGAAAGTACATATAACAAAAAATTTTGGAACAAAAAATTAGAATTAGTTCAAGGTTATAACATATACGTTTTCGTAGTCAAACTGAAAATCCTCTCTCTCTCTCTCTTTCCCTCTATCTGAACTGTTTTTCTTTTCCTAAATGAAAAGAAAATATATCATTTGCCTATAAATAGATTTTATGAACAAATACTCTTAATCCCGGTAGAAAGGTTTTTCATTTTCCAGTTTTGATTCTGTGTTTTCAACATAATTTGACTGTGGACAAATATATTTATTCCACCATCTTAGTCATAGTTTATGTTGCAACCAAAGTATAAATCAATATTAATGAATATTCCCTTCAGAAACGACAAGTTTTGGATAACATTATTCATTTTTTAATTCTTTAAAATATTTAAACAATTGTTTTACAACTTTTCTATCGACAAGTTTAAATTCTTGAATCTCACTCGAACCTTGATAGTCCAACAAATAAAGAAATAAAAAGTCACTATACTTGAATTAAGACGTGAACTAGAGTTTTGATTTAACCCAATACCATCATACTGAGTATGTGATGAGAAAGCTAGGAGCATGTGGTTCCAAACGAACACCGTCCTCGTCATTTTACTGTGGTTTAAAACAACAAGATCTGAGTGTAGCCAATAGTCCTCTCACAATTCTAAACAACGTTAATTTATACTTGAACAGGTATACTTGGAGAAAAACCAGAAATGTTTTTTTTTAAATTTAAGAAAAAACAATATTTGATTAAATGCATTAAATGCTACAGAAAATTTTCTATTATAATATTAGAGATTGTGTGTGTGTCTGGTTTCCAATTACATTTATGAAAATTTAAATCAATATAAGATTAGTGCACAATATGAGGACAATTAGCATTACTGGTACAATGCCCAGACAGTTATATATCTCAGAAGTTTTGGAGACTGTTCTTCTCTTTCTTATTTTCAGAGATTACCTACGGTCACATTTTAACAGGACAATGCGCAGTCACAAGTAGCACTCAAAAATACTTTGTCCTCCTGTTTGTATTGCTGTCTTGGCCTTCTTATCCCTCCAAACCAACGATACTCAACTTGCGGCCTCACTGGGCTTTTCTGAGTGACCCGATCATGGTGCGTTGCAATAACAAATTAAATTATTTAAGAACAATGCATTAAAAATTTAGTGAGAAATTCTATCAATCACTTTTGTAAATTTTGCTATCGATTATCGTGCTGAAACAAACTGCGAGATAGCCTTTTTTTTCCTTTTTGTAACTGTAATGGTTAAAGATAACAGTGGAGTAGTGACTATTTTATGGGTGAATCTAATTTTTAATTGGCCCTCATGTCTTCCAAGCAAAAAAATATCGAAAGAATATATGTTCTTTCAAGACAATTTGTATCTTGACCATTTCATATCGAAAAACAAACATGGATCAACAAATTGTTTGATTTGTCGCAAAAATGTTATATTTAAAATATATAATTTTGCTCGTCACTATACTACTGAGCACAAATCTTTCAATTGCTCTTTTTCTTGAGAATCTCTTCCAAAACGAAATATATTGGTTTTATTAAAAAAATCTTTGCTACAGCAACAAAATATTTGGGGGAGGGAAAGGGGAAAAAAGAAAATTGAAATTATTCCATAACTGGGTAAAAAATACATTAATTAGAGTTTAATATAGTTTTAAAATAAAATATTAAATTATGTGTTTTTTATTTTGATAAATTTTTCTCACTTTAATTATCTTTGATCTTTAGCATCCCCCCCCCATTAATCCTCATGTTGCGGCCCGCGCGAAATAGTTGTCCCATATATGTGGCCCGGCAGAAAAAAAGGTTGTGTACTCAGGCCCCAAACTGCCGCCTAACCAACATGACTGACCGACGATTGGAAAAGGACTGCTTGGCACACACGACACGCTGTTACACCAGATCAAACAGTGTTGGTCCAGTATGTGTCTCAACAAGACAGCCAAACTTCTTTCATTCAAAGCAGAGGTTCACAAACTTTTTGTCTCATAGACCCCTTACCATGTTTTTCCATTTGGGGTAGACTCCTGCCAACATAATATTGAATTTTTGCAAATTTATTGACTTAAGACAGGCATGTCAAACTCATTTGATATCAAGGGCCACATGAACTATTTTATATTAAGTTGAGGGCCACATATTTTCAATGTTGAAAAAATTAATAAAACAGAATTTTTAGAATGATTATATTTTTAGTTATAAAACGCAAAGTATTATATTACACATGCATAATCGTTTAATATTTCCTTTTATTTTTTAAAAATATACATGTTTTATATTGTTTTATAAAAAAACAAAAATAAAAGTCATAATACGAAATACAATTTAATATTTCTTTTAGAAGATATTTGACATCGTTTGTTTTCTCTCAACGTAACTCATCAAAACTTGGTTGAACATATTGAGCTGATGTAATTTTCAAAAAATGATGATAAATGTTTATCATTTAATCTTGATCTTTTAGAATTTTTGTTATTTTTCATTAAAGAAAAAGGTTTATCGCAGAAATAAATGCTTCCAAACATAGCCATTCATTATATGCGTAATAAATAATAACATTTTAAGAGACTGATCTACAGATGAATATGTATAAAAATCTAGAGTTTCAACTACCAAACATTTTTCCTTCAGCAAAGAATCGCAATAGATTTAAATTAATTCCATTAGCAAAGTTTTCATCAACAATTTGAATATCGATTGATAGATGTAAAGTTAAGAAATGAAATTGTAATTCAAAATTTTTAAATTTAGAAAATATTCGATCGAATTCCATTTTGATCAAATTTGGTGAAAATATTCTGTAAATTTTAATTTAAGTGATTTAATTAATAGATTTTGAAAGTTTTGGAACTCAGATGTTTTCTCTATCTGTTTGTAATAATTTGTCTGTAATATTTTTTGTTTGAAAGCGTTCATACCAAATAGCATTGTAACAAAAGAATTTTTGCCCTGAAGCTTAAATTGACTTGTAAGATCAACTTAAAAAGTCAGGGGTTTCCTCAGTTGATAATGCTTCAACTTTTAATTCAGCATTTTTTTCTTTCATCTCTTCTCATCTTTTAATTCGGTATCTTTTTCTTCTTTCATATTTTTTCATCTTTTAATTCAGAGCACATTCATAATTTTTTTTTGTTTCCAAGAAAATAATGATTTCACCCAGAAAATTAAAAAATCGTTTTAACACTTTATGACTCGAAATCCATTGAACTTTCTTATAATATGGTTGACCGATAAATTCACATTCTGTATCTTCCAGAAATGAAGCAAATCGATGATGCATCATGCGATGATGTCTTCATGCTCGAATATGGCTTACAATTTTACTGACTACTTTAAAACATGTCCAATATATCATAGTTCATGCCCAAGAACAGTACTTGCTATGAAATAATACAATGAAAATATTTAAAATTATTATAACCATGCTGTTTGCTTGTTTCTTTTAATCTCGCTGCTCCTTTAGTAATACTGGTCACGGTAGGTGCGCTACCAGTTGCAAAACAAACCAACTTTTACCCAAGGAGCACTTTGTCTCAAAACTTCTTTAAATGCATCAAAAACATGTATTTGCGTAATACATATGACTCGACTACTATTCTAGACTGTAATTCTTTACTGTTTCATCACCTCTGCTGGTTACAGAATTTCGACTTAAACTTACACTTTTAAATCTTTTTCATTTGTGCTGGACAAAATACCATTTTTTTCGAATCTAAGCCGCTATCGATTCTAAGCTGCACTCAAATTCTCAACAAATTTTTGTGAAAAATAGTGTAAAAGGGCTTATCGATATCAAATTTTACAAAATTAAAATAAATTTAAAATGAGAACTAATAAGAAAGGAACCAATTATTTTATCAGAATTATAACCTTTTTTTCATACATGCCCCCGTAATTGCTGTAAATAAGACCCCCAAATTATTTTCTCGCTGTCGTGGACCCCTTGCAGGTCGTCATAGATCCCTGGGAGTTGATATAGACCACTTTGGGAATCACTGATTTAAAACTACGGTGTGTATCAGTGGTTATAACCGGCCATGGCATAACACAGAATTTTGTCAATGCCTCTTTTTAATCACTTCTCAGAAGGATTTATTTTCGATCATTTCCCCTTTGTTCTGTGCGTTATATTTCTAATAGATTCGGCTTTAACATACATTGTCTTTCTTTGTTTTACATTTGGAATGGACTGCAGTGCGTTTGTTATTTATAAGGGATTGAAATTTTGAAAAAAATAGATTGAAGGCCAAAGAATTTCTAAATTTTCTGATTGAATATGTTTGCGTGCATGGGTGTGATTATTCATTTAAAATCAAACTGCATATATTTTTAAAATTTACATTAATTATAATTTTGAAAGTCATTTTTTTCATTGTTTTGTTAACTTACATAGTTTTGAGATTATATTTTAAAGAAATGCTTAAGTAAAATATTCTTTTCTAAATAATAATTATATCATTTATAGGTATTTTATGCTCATTAACATTAAAAATAGAGTCAGAAGCTGGCGTGTTAATATATTTAATTAACACTTTTTTTTACTTTCCAAACTATATACAAATGAGCTTGGGTAACTAAATTTCACAAAAATACAAATTTTTCGCACAATCATAAGTTAAACTTGAGTTTAAATATTATCGATAAAATGATTCTTATTTAGATTTATTTTATTGAATTACCATTTCTTCATGGATATACTAGAGGCTTTTGCAGTAAAACTTATAATTTGGGTTAAAATCAAGTGACAAATAAAGCATGTAAATATATTCTCCTCTCTCGAAATTTATTCCACTTTCCTCGAAAACTTTACTGATTAGTACCTTTTTATTTAATAACGATATGAGTTTTACATATTCTTAAGACTAAAGAGTGTTACGACGATGTATATTATAATAAATCTCCAACTGCCTAACCTCTGACATCTTTGAATTGAATTAAAATCCAATTTTATGTAAATGTAATTTTTTCAACCCCTACATAAAAACGATGGAAAAATTACTTATTAAGCCTCTGCTCATGTATATTTTTACTTCTCTTATTTATTTTACTAAAAATAATAAATCCCAACTAGTCACTGTATTATTAAAATGTTTTAAGACTAAAAAAATATCTGAGTATTAAGTTTTTATGTGTAAAACATAGAAACAAATCATTTTTATTTCTTAAAAAATATTCTGAGTACGTATTTTGCAATTTTTCTCCCTGTATAGTTCCCTCTAAAAACTGAATAGGAAGAGAGAAGTTTCGTTTCTTGTTAAGAATTTTTTTTAATTTTTCAGCATTTAGCGCAAGATTATGAAAACTTGGAGAAAATATTGAAACCGTCATTGATATTAATTTACCTCAATAAATGACTTCAAGAAACATATAACAATCTAATTTTGATTGTTTTTTAACTTACATCACAAAGTGAAACAACACAAGCACTATTTTGAACCACGGTAAAATGACGAGGACGGCACCTGAGCTAACAATACCCTCTCCAAATATCCCCACTGCACTAACGGAAGTACTTTGAGCCTCAACAAATTTAACATGTAAGACTTTTGAATGAATAGCATAACGCCAATGCTTCTCAAACTTTCAATATTTGCGGTCCTATATTCTATCATAATTTTCATCACACACTCAATCCAATAACAATGCATTGAATTCAATAATCTATACTTTGACGCTAAAGCTACAATGCGACTTTATCCTGGACGTATATAAACGTCTTGCTCAACGTCATTTTTAGGTAATTAATTGTAAAACTAACATTCGATACCCTCTCCAAATATCCCCACTGCACTAACGGAAGTACTTTGAGCCTCAACAAATTTAACATGTAAGACTTTTGAATGAATAGCATAACGCCAATGCTTCTCAAACTTTCAATATTTGCGGTCCTATATTCTATCATAATTTTCATCACACACTCAATCCAATAACAATGCATTGAATTCAATAATCTATACTTTGACGCTAAAGCTACAATGCGACTATCCTGGACGTATATAAACGTCTTGCTCAACGTCATTTTTAGGTAATTAATTGTAAAACTAACATTCGATACCCTCTCCAAATATCCCCACTGCACTAACGGAAGTACTTTGAGCCTCAACAAATTTAACATGTAAGACTTTTGAATGAATAGCACATAACGCCAATGCTTCTCAAACTTTCAATATTTGCGGTTCTATATTCTATCATAATTTTCATCACACACTCAATCCAATAACAATGCATTGAATTCAATAATCTATACTTTGACGCTAAAGCTACAATGCGACTTTATCCTGGACGTATATAAACGTCTTGCTCAACGTCATTTTTAGGTAATTAATTGCAAAACTAACATTCGAAACACAAATCACATTACGTCCTTAATGGGGCAAAGTAAAAAACATTAGAGGAATTAAAATTGAAACAAGCTTCGTTAGAAGAAGTTCTTATGCATTAAATTATAAAAATGTATCTTAAATACCATTATAAATAATTTTAATGTGTCTGGAATGAAACAAGCGTAAAATCTGAAAAATAAGCGAATCACAAAAATAACTCCAATGTGAAGACTTTATAGTTAATAAAGGACCTTAAAAAAAAATAAGCATTTATTAATTACTCAAGGGATTTAAAAAGTCTCATTTCTATGTTGAGGCTCTAAAATCGAGAGAACGTGTTAAAGTTTTTTCTAATTAGTAATGCAAATGTGATTTTGATTAATTCTAAAATCTTGACATTCATATGAAAAACATAAATGAAATAAGTGCTTTGCAGTTTAAAATTTATTTCTCCTCAGCATATTTTAACAGAAAACTAACAGAAATGAATAGAATTCATTAGATGTGAAAGTTTTAGGTTTTAAAAAGTAAAAAACTCAATCATCATTAATAACATTAAGAATAACGAGTAAGCATTAACTATTTTCAGAATGTTGATGGTGCCTATAAATAATTAGTATATATGAGGAGAGTCAATCGTGATTTTCTGTAACATGTGCTATTTGTTTATTTTTGAGTGGAAATAATTTTAAGCCATTCGTATACAAATATGCTTTCGAAAATTGAAAATTTACTCATTACATACTTAACTTTTGGAAGCCACTGTCATTAACCCCTTCCAGGTTCATTTTATTTCCAAAATATGGATCAAAAGATGTCAATTTTTTTGTGCTTATTTTCAAGCATACATATCATTTCAAACGTAATAGCACCATTCGCATACAAAATTTCCTAAAATTTAATGTTAGAAAATCTATTTAAATAAATAGATTTAAGGTATCCGACTACGCTAAAATTGTGAATTCTGCCAAAAACTGACAACTTTTTTATGATTTTATTTTATGGGCCATCTTATTTTAGCTTTATAAAAATACCAAGTTTATCATTTTCTGTTCACTAAAACAAAAACTACAAGTGTTTTAGTAAAAGCAGATGCCCATTACTTTAACTAAGATGTCATAGTTAGCTTGTTGAAGAGCAAATGGATTTGGTCAAGATTTAAAAGTTGTGCGTGTTTTTTATATTATTATGAATGAAATTAAAACTTCAAACCGGATTCTCCCAAAGCACAAATACTAAATTTCATTTTGATAACTCAGATTATTAAAAATCTAATTCGCAAGAATAGAAAAACTCTCCCATTTTTATATATTTGTTTTTGGTGATATATATACAGGGTGTTTCATAAATGATGGGAGTAACTTTAAGGGGTGATAGTACACATCAAGACGAGTAATAGTAAATAGGAAACCAAGTGTCCCAAACGTCTTCCGAAGGAGAAAGGCGCCATCAAAGTTTGGGGTCCTAAATTTCAAATGATGATAAAAAAAAACGAAAAAATGGATCCATTCATTTGCAGTTAAAACTAAAATCATTCTTTAAATTAGTATTTTCTTTAAAAAAAAGTTTTAAAGACAAAGTTAAAAAATGCCGTTAGAGGGCGCTCTAGACTTTGGAGTACCGAACAACTACCTTTTACCAGTATTTTTTTTATTTTGTTAAATGTTTACAAAAGTTTAGATTTTAACTTGAATTTTGAGCGCAAAATTGAAACCATCGGGAGCGGTTAAATGGCGCAAATGTAACCGCGTTCAGGGGGGGGGGGATGGATTGAAATGCTCGTATGTAATGATCAAAATAAAAAACGATAAAGCAAACTTTAAGAGGCGATAGTACAACATAAAAACAATCAACTTTGATTAGAAAATGCATGATTTGAATTCAAACGCAAACGTGTTAGAGCATCTTCAAATTTTATCCGTTATAGCTGCAAGTTTCTGGAAGAAGAACATGGAATTGTGATATGGGGAAGAAGAAGAACGCATATGCAAATTGTTATTAAGATAAAAGCCACTGACCCGAGTGTGCAAGTGTAAATTACGGTACAAACGCAACGAAAGATGTTGCCCTTCACTAATCAAGAAAAGGCTGATATGCACTTCATCTACGGAACTGCAAATGGGAATAGTGCAGAGGCGCGACGTTTGTACGGAAAAAAGTTTCCCAACAGGCGGTTGCCCAATGATAAAACATTTGTGCGCTTGCACAGACAGTTGTGTGAGACAGGATCCTTTTTTGGTGCACGTTCAAATGCAGGCCATGCGAAGTCTAACAGAACGGTATCTGTGGAAGAAAAAATTCTGGATATGGTGGCTGATCATCCAAATACAAGCACGCGAGCAGTGGCTAGTCAAATTGAAGTATCACCCTCCACGACAAGGCGAGTACTAAAGGATGAAAGTATGCATCCTTTTCATGTCCAACGAGTCCAGGAACTGACTCAAAGGGATTTTCCTCGTCGAATGGATTTTGCTCGCTGGAATCTGCAGAAGAACACCCTAAATCCCGATTTTGGTGCAACTGTGCTTTTTACAGATGAATGTACATTTACACGTGACGGTACATTTAACACCCACAATTCCCATCAATGGGCAGATGTAAATCCACATGCGTCTTCTATACATGCATATCAGCGACGATTTTCCATAAATGTTTGGGCAGGAATAATTGGTGACCATCTACTTGGACCTTATCTTCTGCCAGAACGCCTGGATGGGAAAAAATATCTTACCTTTCTGCAACAGGTGCTACTGGAAATGATGACAGATGTTCCCCCTCGTATCCGGCGAGTAATGTGGTTCCAGCAGGATGGAGCACCAGCTCATTTTGCGCCAGAGGTGCGAAATTATCTAAACGCAACCTTTCCAAATCAATGGATTGGGCGAGGTGGTCCTGTCCCTTGGCTAGCGCGATCTCCCGATCTTTCATGCCTGGATTTCTTTTTGTGGGGACACCTGAAGAGTCTTATGTATGAGACACCTATCGAATCTGCAGAAGAACTCGTCGCCAGACTTTCGGCAGCTGCAGGGGAGGTGCGCGATACACCTGGCGTGTTTCAGAGGGTTCGTGAATCCCTTCTTCGCCGTTGTACCGCATGCATCGCCTCTAATGGTCAGTGTTTCGAACAGCTATTGTAATCATTTCTAATTAAACTTTTTTTATAACATAAATGTTCTTTGTTTCCTTTTTTGTCTCTTAAAACGAAATCTGTTTCAGCTCCCTCTATCACCTTCGGGTTAAATTACGAGTATGATTTCTTTGATGAATGTTGCTTGTTTTGGTGTTGTACCTCTTAAAGTTTGCTTTATCGTTTTTTATTTTGATCATTACATACGAGCATTTCAATTCCCCCCCCCCTTGAACGCGGTTACATTTGCGTCACTTAACAGCTCCCGATGGTTTCAATTTTGCGCTCAAAATTCAAGTTGAAATCTAAGCTTTTGTAAACATTTAACAAAATAAAAAAATACTGGTAAAAGGTAGTTGTTCGGTACTCCAAAGTCTAGAGCACCCTCTAACGGCATTTTTTTTAACTTTGTCTTTAAAACTTTTTTTTTTAAGAAAATACTAATTTAAAGAATGATTTTAGTGAAAACCACAAATCAATCGATCCATTTTTCCGTTTTTTATCATCATTTGAAACTTAGGACCCTAAACTTTGATGGCGCCTTTCTCCTTCGGAAGACGTTTGGGACACTTGGTTTCCTATTTACTATTACTCGTCTTGATGTGTACTATCACCCCTTAAAGTTACTCCCATCATTTATGAAACACCCTGTATATATATCCCATGTGTGTGATATTCAACACTTTTATTATTAAAATATTTTCAGATATTTATTTAAGCAAATACGGTTATGCAGTTCTTAGATTTTGATACATTTTGCTTATAAATTGTTATTTGATTTTGCTTTCTTTCGTGTACAATATTGAACATGCGAAGACTTTTAAAATCATGGAAATAAAAAATAAAGGCATAAACATCTTTTGTACATGTTGTGCATTAGCTCTGAGCATGGAAATAGCTCTGAAGTGTGTGTCTTTATTTTTTTATAATTATTAAGATAAAGTTTTATGAACTATTGATTATTCATTCGTTTTCTTCTATATATTCATCATGGCAGTATACTGTTTAATTGTTCGACATCTGTACAATCTTTTATGGTAAGCAGTTTTAAATAAGCTAATTAACATTTCATAAAAGTTTCAGACTATTCGATGAATATTATATCGTGCTATTCATGGAATGAAAACTTCAAACTCATATTTCTCCATGTTGAGTTTTTATACATATACTGTTATTCAAAAAACCCTAAGACTTTTTAATAATTAAAGTATGGGTTTTTGAAAGTTTTTATACATGTTCTGAAATTTATATTTTGTAAAACTGTGCATGGAATTAACTCTAAACATGTTTAATACTTTTTCTAAAAAATTTCAAAATCAAAATTAATGTTTTTTTAAGAATTTTTGGAAGTTTAACTATAAAAAAAACTAATAAAAAATATAAAGAGCAGCATCAGAAAAAATCCCATGCACAGTTTTATGTAGTATGTTATAAGATACAATGAAAAAAAAATTTTGAAAGAAAAGATACATATTTTAAAAAGGCTTAGGAATTTAAAAAATGTTTTAAAAAGTTCAAAAAATTTAGATTTTACAAACATTTTGCACCAAATTTAAATTTTTTTGTATGGAATTATTAATAAATATTAACCTTTATAAAACACAATTAAAACCAAATATCAAATATTAAAAATAAAAAAAATTGCGAAGATGGTACCATATCGCCTTAAAATAAGACATAACTTTATTTTTCCACTAAAGTACCAAGTACATTGAGACATTTGTCATGCCACTTGATAAGTTTCAAAAATCCCTGCAGGAAAACTCAGAGCTTTGTACACGGAAGAAGCGCTTACTTTTGCGTTGACTTTTTGGAGGTTGGAACCATCAGTGCTGCGCGGAACTGTGACACCCTGTGGAAATTGAAAGAGGCGATTCTGAAAGAGTGTGTGTGTGTGGCATGGGCTTATTAAATCTGGCATTCTGTTGTTGGATGACAATGAAAGATCACACACGGAGACGGAAAACCCAAAACTCTATTGCAACTCTTGGCTGAGAGTTCCTACACCATCCACCGTTCAGTCCTGATCTCGTACCAAGCGATTTTCCAGCTTAGAAGAAGAATCTCGCCTGAAGGTGCTTTGGAAACAATGCTGATGTCAAGCAAGCCGTTAAACGCTTCTTCCGTATGCAACGCCCTGAGTTTTTCCTAGAGGGTTTTTTGAAACTTATCGAGCGGTATGACAAATGTCTCAATGTACTTGGTACTTATGTGGAAAAATAAAGTTATATCTTATCTGTAATGTCTCATTCCATGCTTTGACCTTCATAATCAATTCTGACCACAATCGGCAGGGGAATCTCATTTTCCGACTCACCCTCGTATATAAATAATATATATATATAAATGTTATTATATATAAATAAAATTTTTAGTTTTGATGAATAGTATGAGCTTTAGACACTTGTAACTTTATAGAGAACGTGAATCCATTTTGCGCTCTATGTATATTTCTTCTTGTTTTGTTTTTTTATTGTGACTCGGGGAACCCCTGGGTATGTTTTGTAGGATCCCAGGGTTTCGTGGAACACAGTTTGAAGACCACTGGTCTAGGTAAACTCTATCTGTCCTGAAAGTTTGTAACCGCTGTACTCATACACCTTGCATATACGGTTATAACGGATCTCAATTTGCACTTTAAATTTATCTTTGATTTTAATAACTCTTTATATATATTCAGTCGACTCTCGATAACTCAAACCTTCGATAATACGAACCTCTCGATAATTCGAAGTATTTGCTCAGTCCCTAGAAAAGCTCTTGATGTTTCGAACTTAAACAATACGTTTTGGTACACTCAATATTTCGAAGTAAAATCTGTGGCTGATCAGCTTACAACATGCTATATAATTCGAAGTTATCTCATAAAATTCTCGACAATTCGAACACTCACTCTCATCCGCATTCCTGTAATAAACAGATCAGAGCTTATAAGTTGTGCGTTGTGTTGTCTCTGCGTGTCTCCCCTGTAACGTAGCCTCTTTGATGACCATTTGTCTGCTACCTTTTCTTAGTGTTTACTGATTCCTCAGACGAAAAGACACTTTTATTGTTTTCATTTTTGTAAGTGGACAATAGACCAACCGCACCTGTTGCCATCTGTCCATTTTTTTCGTTTAACTCGTAGACTTGCTAAACATGTGTTCAGAAAGGATGGTTCGCTATTGTGAAGAAGAGATGCGTAGGATTGTGTATGAATGTATTCTTTTAATACAGGACTTTTAACTTCCGTAAAAAATTTATACTGTATAATACGTACTTTTTAAAAATACTTTAAAATTATTTTATACGTATGTACAATTGTTGTTTTACTGCATAGTTTCGAATTTAAATGTGTTCGGGAAAAAATTTCTCTTCGTGTATTTTGGGAATTTCTTCTACCCTCTTTATAATTCGATTTTTTGATAATTCGAAGTTTTTCATTTGTTCCTCCAACTTCGAATTATCGAAAATCGATTGTAGTCCTTTTTCTCGTCTTAGAGTATAGTAGCTAAGCAAATATATCATAAAGTTTATAAGTACACTTATACAAAAGATTTTCGAAAGAATTAATTCAAATATTGTTTTCTTTTTAGGGTAATAATAAAAGAATTACTTCGAATGGGGCAATAATTTTTTCTTACATTTCATACATTCATGACTTTCATTAAAAACTGGGAACCACAGTAGCGTGGTGGTTATGGGCACGTGACCAGCGTGTTATGAGTTCGATCCATACTGCCAGACAAGATGAGGTGATGCAAATTAAACATGTCGAGGCTTAAAGTCCTTCCGTTGATATGGTGTTATAGTTTCGAGAGGGGGTTCCAGCTCCGGTGTCGTCCTTGTCAATGAACCGTGGTTCCAAATTGTGAAGTTTATCACTAATTGCCCTCGTGTTGTTTTATAGTGCTACGTTAATAAACACACTCTCTCACTAAAAAGTGTACAAATTTGATGGATACTTATAGAATGATTTTATTGATTATTATATAAAGAGAGTTTTCCCAAATATAGGTATATACAATTTCATTAAAATTTTTATTATATATTTTTTATAGTTATAATTATATTCGTATAGCATTTTCTCAATTTTTATTAACAAGCACATTTTTGATATTCTTTTTAATATTCCTTATACTTAATATTGCTATAAAATCTTTTCGAAAATTCATACATATTAATACATAACAAAGCAAAGAAAAATATTTTATTAGATATTTGAATCAATATAAATATCATTCTCAATTTTTACTAATTTAATAAAAATATTTTAAAAATGCGCTTGTTGATTAAGTTAATATCAACAAGTTTTTAGTGCATTTTATATACGAACAACTCAAATTTGGATCTTTCAAAATACTTCGGAATTATAAAAAAGAATTAATTTTTTTATCATACATAACTCTCACCCTTGAGAGAATTAAATTAAGAGCATAGATATATGTGTGTATTAACTCAAAACACATGAAAATCTAATTAAAATTGCTCAAATTAACAGAAAGCAGCTAAAAACTAATTAAAATCTCCCAGGTAAAAGACTGGGATAAAATAAGCATTCTTACACACGAAATTCTAAATTTTACTTTTTTCTATGCGTTTATACTCAATTATTATTCTCCAAACAAAATTCGTTAGATGAAAAAGCCTCCTGAAATCTTATCGACCAAACACTTTTATAAAATAATCAAAAGAAAATAATTGCACAGGTTTAGGGAAATTTATTAAAAATCTTCACAACAAAAGACTATTCAGCATTCTTGAGAAAAAATAATCTAGCGATGCAAGTATTGATTCTTTTTTTTTAATATAAATGACGGAAACTCATAAGCGCTTTTTTCTCACCAAACCCCTGACAGTCTACACCCAATTCTTTTCATTATATAGAGTAATTACGCTTTTCATAAGGAAAACTTTTATCGGAAGTCACATTCGAAAAATTTTTCTATTAGAATTTAAAGATATTTAAAACAACTTCCTTTGAAATCAAAATCGAAAGAAAAGTCATTTGGTTATAAATTAAACTTTTCATTTTCTACATCGACTAGCTCTTACTACTACAATTTGTAATAGCCTCTTGAGATCCTGGAGCCCAATTGGGTTCTCCTTATTTTAAAATACCGTCTACTTTATCATAATTAGTTTAATTTGAAAATCAAGATTCGCACCCAGCTGGAGAAGAATTGTTTTCAAAGCTAATCAACAGATTGTAGCAAAATACAGCAATGCAGATTTTTCAAAATGAGAAGTTTTACTAAAGTAGTGTCACGACCAACTAGAAGTAAGAAAACCTGTTATTTAACCTTACTTTTTATGATGATAGAAAGTTCCATTATAATATTTAGTGAACAAAAAATTTTACTCAAAACAAAACCTGGAGCCCAATTGGGTTCTCTTTACTATAAAATACCGTCTACTTTATCATAATTAACTCAATTTGAAAATCAAGATACACCCACCTGGAGAAGAATTGTTTTCAAAGCTAATCAACAGATTGTTGCAAAATACGGCACAATGCAGATTTTTTTTTTCAGATTTTTCAAAATGACAAGTTTTACTACAGTAGTGTCACGTCCAACCCTAGAAGTAAGAAATCCCGTTATTTAACCCTTCTTTGTATGATGATAGAAAGTTCCATCATAACATTTAGTGAACAAAAAATTTAACTCAAAACAGGTATACTGTAAATTGGTTGTCACTGGCAACTTTTTTCACGGCTATTGCATAATAAGGAATGTAGCTGCCAAAAAATATCAAAATATCAAATGTCACAATCATTACACTAGGTATGTTGTTAGTTGTGGTTGGAAGAAAACTGCGAGTTCTTGAATATTCTTTATAACTAATCTGTGAGATTTTTTTGCCAATAAAAGTGGTAGTGTGTGTGTGTGTGTGTGTGTGTGTGTGTGTGTGTGTGTGGTGTGTGTGTGTTGTGTGTGTGTGTGTGTGTGTGTGTGTGTGTGTGTGTGTGTGTGTGTGTGTGTGTGGTGTGTGTGTGTGTGTGTGTGTGTGTGTGTGTGTGTGTGTGTGTGTGTGTGTGTGTGTGTTATTTTCTATTTAATTCACACAAAACCATGTGACAGAAATTTGCATCACTGTGCAATAGTCTTACTTCTAATCGAAAATGTTTCCACTATATATTTATTTTATGTTATTTTTATAGAAAAATTTTGAAGCAGAGACTTTGAAGATTTTACTTGGGCCAGTAGCAGGCGGTTGGCTATCAGAAGATGACCTTGATGGCGAAAATTCTGACTACGAGTACCGCGATGCAGATGAAAGTAGAAAATAATTATTATTATTTTTTATTATTATCATCAGGAATAAAAAGGATATACAAAGATACATTATTTTTATTTATTTTGTACTGAGCTTAACATGTAAATTTGCATGATGATGGATATTTCCATTATAATTTTCTTAGTTGTTTTATATTATATATTTGTACTATGGTTGATTTTTTTTTAAACATTTTTCTCCTTTAATCTAGAACAGGAATTATATCACCTCAATTATTCCACAAAAAAAGAGAAAAAATTATGCATAGAATGGTTATAATTATTAAGTAATTGATTTTTACCATGTTTTTTTACTAAGAAGTTCATAAATAGTAAATAATTTATAATAGCTTGAATATTGTTTTATTCTTATTCTATCAACGATCATTTAAAGCACGGGTACCCAAAGGGGAAGTTAATATATGGTTTAAAAATGTCAACACACACACACACAAATTTACTTTTTCATGAATTTAAGTAAAATACTTTATGGAGTAAGAAATCCAAGCGTTATTTACTGATTTGATGCTTGAGAATCCTCCTATATTGATGATCCCGTATAGATCCTATATTCGGATCTATACGGGTTTATACTAATTCTTCCTTTTTCCCTTTCAATAAAAAAAATTATTTCAACCAACCTTCATCGAGAAACCAGACGTGATTTATGTAAATAAGGAATATTATATAAATTCGGTTTTCGCGAGTTGAAGAAGAGAAGTGAGAAGTCAAATTAAGTAAAGTGAAGAGAGTGAGAAGTCGACACGTAGTTGTTGACAAGTTAAGCGAGGTTGATACTTTTGATGTGCGCACAAAGAGAAGTGAATTCGAAGATTGAAAAGCATTGAAATTAACTATTACGGAGCGTGGGGTCTTCGTCAATTCATCCAGCTAATTTAAGTGCCTGAAATTCTCCGTGAAGGATCGGCAGCATTAAGAAACAAGGTACCATAAATTTGATTATTAGTGTGCGGCGTAGTTGTAAATGTGCACGTTTAAGCTGTCTTAGATTCAGTTGAGGTACTGTAATATTTTCCCCACTTGTATATTCTCACCTCTATACTCTACCATAGTTATATACCTTAATTAGAATTGTGTTGTGTCTGTTCTTAATATCTGATAAGAATCAATAAATCAGTTTGAATTGGAATAATGTCTTTGGATCATTCAGTTCCTCCTACACATCTAGCCGGGTTTTCAGATAAACAGGAAGATATTAATGTAAGGGGTGGCTACAGGTCGCCACATCTTGATTTCGAAAACTTAATAGCAAAGATTAACATTGATTTGGAAAATTCTGAAGGTGATCAAGACGCGAAGAATACATGAATGAAACGGACAAAGAACTGCTGCTGACATCTAAGAAAGGCCAAGTGCATTCGATATCAACCAAAAGTCATCTATAAAAGGTAATAAAAAACAAACTACAAGTTAAAGTAAAACAACCCATTGTAGTAAAATTGTATAAAGCTTATATGGGAGTTGTTGATGTTATGGGTAGGGGTTTATTTTATATTATGGAATGTTCAGTCGCGTACAAAAGAAAAACAGTGTATGCCCGCGCGCGAACGCGTCTAAGTACATTTCTTAGATATGGTATCATGAAATGTATGGATATTGTTCATTTGCCAATGTATAAAAAAAAGTGAGATTCCTAGAAAGATTTCAGTAGATTTTAAGCTTATAATTTCAAAAAGTTTGATGAAAACAGATTTTTTTGAAACTTTAGATAAAACTTCAAATGTTTATTCAAAATGAATTTAAAAAGTTGTTCTCTTGCCAGTAAAGGAATCCAAATTTGAAATAACTCAATATTTTCCGGAACGTGTAAAACTGGCAAATCAAATGAAGTGCTGAAATATAGATTGTAAAAGGTAATCACACGTAAGATGCATTCAATCTGACCAATATTTGTGCCTCCAAAATAGGAATTGGTTTCATTTTTTTTTCTTCAATTTTGTAATAAATATGTAAATGTAAAAAAAAAATCGATTAATTTGTAGCCAAGATGCAATGTTGGATATATTGCGTTATTACAATGGAGTGCAAAACCTAAGCAACAATATAAATTTTAAGCAGATAGCCATGAAATTGCAAAAAAAGAGGTTATTGCGATCAGTACACGGAACACTCAAATTAAGTAAAAGTGCGGTGCGTATGCAAATGTCTGGAACAAATGTCACAGGAGATGGGAAATGAGCGCAAAACGCGTGCTGCCGACGTGCGCAACTCAAGATTACAATAAAAGGAAGGACGGAGGCGCAATTAAAGATATGCGCTTCAAGAGCAAATGAGTTCTTTCGTAAAATCTGGCTTAAAGAAATTCTCTGGATGACTTCATATATGGAAGAATGATGGGAATGCTAGAGAAGGAGCATAGTTTGACCAGTGCAGCTGAAGAGTTCAGAATCAACAAACGTGTCGTTTCGCGCTCTTGGATAGCCTTCCAAACCATAGGTACAGCTGTTAGAAATAGGGTTTGAAGTCCCGGGATCTCAGTGGTTTCTTCAAATCCCGGGATCCCGGAATTAAATTAACTAAACCCAGGATTTAATTTTCGTCTGAATTATATTTTGAAATTTTTTTTCAAAGTATTTTGAATCTGGTATTATATTTAATTTAACTTATTTACTTTTTTTTTTGTACTGTATACGTTTAATGTCAGTTTTCTTACGTGTTGAATCTTGAAGGGTTAGGTTCGGGTGTGTATGTTAAACCATGAAATTTGATATGTTTTCTCTTATTTTCTTCTGTAACTTTCTCCCCATCGCGAGTGGGGTTAAAAAACGGACATTTCTTCCACCCTCCAGGATGTCCAGTGTCAACTAACTTGGACAGAGGCAATTAGAATTTTTGGAAGATATCTAGTAGGGTTTTCAGTCCCAAAAGTCCGAAACCCCAGGATACCGGTTTTTTTTCAGCCCGGAAATCCCGGGATTAAAATAACTAATTCCAGGATTTAATTTTCCTCTAAATTATATTTTTAAAAAAATTTCTCATAAACATTTTCTAAGAATTTAATTCTTCAAAAATTTATATTTTGTTTAAAAGTAATGTACGTAGAATTCTTTTGTGCAATTATAAGTGCTATAGGTAACAAAAAATATATGCTCAGCTCTCATTTCTTGTATGGAAGAACTTCACTCAGATCTAAGTGGCTCACTGCAATGCTTACACAATAATATAAGCAACATCTCAAGAATAGATTTTGTCACAGTTGCTTCTTCAATTAAATGCCGTTAATTAATAGCGGACCTGCTTGAAAGACTTGATACACTTCAAATCCTATTGCATTACTAACAGCTCATGCGACTGGATCTTCATTTTCAAATGAGGTAACACTTAAAATTAATTCACATTCTGATTCAATAACTGGATCAATGTATATACAAAAACCATTAAGTGTAGCAGAACAACTAAATAAAGTTATCAAAGAGGTATATGCACCAATGCACTCTATTAGATTTGAGACAATGTCAGCAAAAATTCAAAAATAAATGTCTCTTTTTGAAAATGGAGAGACGGGATGACTATCTGAAAAGAACATACTCCTATTGAATGATGATAATAACTACTAGTAAAGGATTCGAACGTGCATTTTCATTAGCAGGACAATTTGTAACAAAAATAAGAAGCCGTTTCAATGATGAAATGCTGGAGAAGCTGTGTTTTTATAAGCTTGTTTACAAAAACACAAGAAATGAAGAAATGTTTTTTTTTTAAATAGCATTATGTACTACTTTTATTTGTTGTTTATGAAGAATTAATTTTTTTATTTGTTTCATTAAAATAATATTAAATCAATTTTTAATTATATTTTCAATTTTATTATGCAATTTTAACTATGCTGATATGTAAGTATTTTTAATAAATAGTCCAATCCTAATCCCGGGATTTGGATAACGTAATCCCGGGATTGAAAATATGACACGGGATTACAAGCCCTAGTAAGAAGAGCTTGGTGGTGGCAGCCCTATGAAAACAACTGTAGTGGATGACCGATATGTCATCCTGCAGGTGAAAATAGCCCGTTACCAGTCAACAAGTGCCATTTCTCAACAATTGTGTATAGCAACAGGGCGACGAGTGTCCCAGTTTACTGTGGCCAGACGTCTTCACAAAGGTGGCCTATTTGCCCTCCTTCCTGAATGCTGCATTCCTTTGAAAATTGGCCATCGGCGGCACCGTTTATATTGGTGTAAAGAGCACAAAAATCGGACACCTCATCAATTGGGTCATGTCCTCTTTACGGATGAGAGTCATTTCAGTGCCACAAACGATTCTCAACGCCAGTTGATTTGGAGAGGGGTCGAAAAAGACACGGTTTCACTCTAGTAACATGATGGAAAGAGACCGTTACGGTAGTCCTGAAGTTATCGTTTAGGGAGGCATTATGCTGAACGGGTGGAATTCCACGTTTTCAACAGAGGTTCTACAAGGAAAGATCGTTAAAAAATGTAAGGTGATCATCCCATATGCGTCTATTCCGAGGTGCTATTGGGCTAGATTTCGTTTTTATAGATGACAATGCAGGGCCACACCGGACTGCTAATGTTCAGCAGCTATTGGAAAGGGAAGATATCACTTAAATGGATTGGCCAGTGTTCTCCCCTGATTTAAATCCCATAGAATATAAGTGGGATGCTTTGGGGAGACGCCTTGAGATGATTGCATCCCAACTGAAACAAATGCTGATTGAGGAATCGGCACTCTTACCTCAGTAACTGTTGGACAATCTGATAGTAAGTTTGGAGTTTTTTTTTTTTTTTTCATTTTTTAAATCAATTTTTAATAAGAAAACCATTATAAATCAGCCCAAAATGCCCTGTGTCTTGGAGGTTATATAGGGGTGAAATTATTTGTGCATGTTTTTTAAGTACTTATGAAGTCCATATGTGTGTAAAGAAATTATTTTATTTATTCAAAACATTCAGCAAAATATACATTAATTTATAATTAGTAGATCTAACATCATTGATATACAATTAGACCTAGAAAGGGTACTTTTAAGATTTTGTTTATAATGTGATATGTGCCGTAAATATGTATAAAGTTTATGAGAAAACATATAATTTTTAACAGATCTCTAATATTTACCTTGAAATCTATAAGTCATTCATGTAAATTTTACGTGGATCCTTCCAATGTTAAATCCAGTTTTCTTCCTATTTCTTATTTTAATAAAAAAATGTCACGTTTCTCTTTAAACGAATAATAATTTAAAAATAATACATCTGAATAAGTCGTTGGAAAGATATTAAATGTAGCGCCTAACCCTGTCGGGCTCTAATCTCTTCTTTTTTTTTTTGAGTGCCAATAATAAATTGTTCCGTTGCCCAGTGATAGAAAAAGTGTATTTAATATTTCAAATTATTTAGCATAAGAAAATATCCTATGCGTAATTTAAAATGCATTCGGATTTGAAAAAGAGCTCAGTTTCTAAAAGTTGCCAAAGGAATTTTTGAGATCAGCGAAGTGAACGGGGCAGAGCCTAGACCAGGGGTCGGCAAACCGTGGCTCACGAGCCACATATGGCTCTTTGCATAGACGGTTGTTGCTCTTCAGACGTCTGATTGCTATTGTGCTATTAAAAAAATAGCTATGTCTACTAAAAAGTAGTTACCTTTTTTTTCCCTTTATAATTATCTATTGAAAACATTTACCTGTCGTCTTTTTGTCTGCATTTAAAATTTTAACTGGCTGAAGACAGTTACTTCTGTATCAAATTGTTTTCCCATCAGCAAATTTATTTTAGAATCAGTGAAAATATTAAAATTAGTTCTTAAATTAGTAGCTTTTAAAACAGCAAAAAATTAGTTCTAAAATTAGCAGCTTTTAAAACAGTATAAGTCCAATTTATTTATAAAAATGCCGCATTAAAAAGACACTACTTGAGATGATTTCCAGAAACATTTACTTATTTGCATATATAAACTCTAAGGAAACAAAAAAAATCGACGTGCCAAGGAGTTGCCCAATTGTAATGAAACTTCGTATGAAAAGATATTTGGTTCGAACAGGCAAATAATTAAAATTTGGTGTCCTATTAATGAAAAGCTGGAGCTCCAGCGCATTTAACAGGTGTATATAAGGAGCGATTCTCAATCTGAGAGGATGAGTGAATGATGTACACAATGGTGATACATACATATGCAAACAGAGCCCCACGATGAACTTTAACATTTTAATTGTCTTTTCACAAATTTTATGAAGCTGTCAAGCATGAAATCGAAATGTTAGGTTTTCTTTATCAAAGGTTAAACCTAAAAATTTGATTTGATCAACTACGTCAATTAAAATATTATTCCATACACTACATAAATTTCAGGATCAGGATGAAGCGTGCTTTGTCTACAGAAGTGCATCCATGCAATTTTTTCAAAGAAAAGGTGGGGAAAAAATATGATCATTTGTCCGATTTTTAGTTTTATTAACTGCCTGTTTGAGTTGTCTCCTCCAATGATATTCATGTACTTTTCCACGCTTGAAAGTTGCATATCCTAGATACATATATCTTTTAATAATAGGAGATGCAAAAGGAAGCTTTAATTTTTATTCTGAAGAGTGCAACACTCCCAGAATACTCTCCTTCTTCGTGAGAAAAAAAACATCAGATTTTTTTCATTTTAAGATTTAAAAACCAATACTCATTTTAATATTTAAAAAATTTTGAATGAAAATTTGCAAGTTCCCCTTGAGAATCAAAAGCATAAATATCTCGATAGACGTTCTTCTCTTCTCTCCGCGTTCGATTGTTGCCTTCTCAATATCGAAAAAAAATCGATAGGGTGTTAGTTTTGCACGAAAAGGCATCTCTTATTTGTGTCTCTACCGCAATTAAATTGACAACAGTACATCTGATCCGACGTAAACCTCTTTGGAAAGGTGAGAAATAAGCATTCTGCTCAATAATGTAAGGTAAAAAATTTGAGGTTTATTAGGTAATATTAGTTTGTTAATAGTACTTTTATGCGTCGATAAATAGCAATACTGGGCCACTTGTGTGAAGAGTCTGGTTCAACATTAAGTGTGGCTTGTGAATTTATCTGAATTAATCGTCTTTAATCGGTGTTAATTTTGGATCTCGTGAGCATTTAAAGTGGAGAGTACAACTTTTATAATATTCCGTTCCTCATATTTAAAGTTTATAAACGTATTTGTTATTTTAAATAGGACATTAGCAATATAAGTCAGTTACGCATTATGTTACACTTACGATGCATGTAGAGGCGGCCATAACACAGTAGCAAATAAGCGTGTGTGGCATTTTCCCTCTAAGGGGAAGACGCCACATGATTCAAAAATAAATTAAATGAACTTCAAAATTTGTTTTTTAACGCTTGTAACACTGTATATACAAAATTTGTTTTTTTAAAGCTTGTAACACTGTATATAATCGTATAAAATATAAATGCAATTAATAATTTATATTATAATAATACTTAAATGCAATTAATAAGTGGTCTATCACCATCGGTTGCCTCCACCAGCACAGAACACGGGAGCACAGCCCTAATCCTCTGGTCAGAAAACGCAAACCAACCGGGTGTAAAAAAACTAACATCAGAAATCTTAACTGAA
Source organism: Trichonephila clavata (assembly GCA_019973975.1). Taxonomy (NCBI): domain Eukaryota; kingdom Metazoa; phylum Arthropoda; class Arachnida; order Araneae; family Nephilidae; genus Trichonephila; species Trichonephila clavata. The sequence goes on from BMAO01034590.1 coordinate 136,748, forward strand.
TCAGAGAGGAGAACACTATACGGGAAAAGGCCCGAAGAAAGCTAGAAAAGATGGGTCAGTTCAAAACAAATTAGAAACTATCGAAGAAGCAGAAGAAAGAGACACGTCAGTTTGTCATTCTCAAGCGAAGAAATTCCTCTAGATCAGGGGTCGGCAACCTATGCCACGCGTGCCACGCGGTGTAATTCTGAGTGGCACGCTGCACTATTCTACAAATTTGTCATTTTTTTAGTGGAAGGAAGTTGATAAATTTGTATTGGATCTTACTTGACAAACATCTTCGGAATTATGAACATTTACGGAATTACGAAAAAGTTTGAAATAAAAACTCTAAAGAAATAAATAAATATACAGCTATTTTGTAAATTATTGAATATCATTGCTGGAGAGATTTAATTGTTTTAAGAAAGAAAATTGCATGTACTCTCTGCTTTCCACTTTTGCATATCCGCTACTAAGTAAAAAATCTTTCCTCATATGAAAAATATTTCGAGTATACAAAAAAATCCTTTAACAACTGAATGCTCAGAATAGTGTCAAAATTGAAAGTCACTAATTATACCCCTGATTTTGCGATATGAAAGTAGAGCGGTGCAAGCACTAGATTACCATTAAAATTTTTATTTATCTTTAGTTTTAATGGAGAGAAATACTTATATCTTGTCTATTTCTTATATTAATACATATGTTTAAAAAAATACATAATATATATACAATTTCAACTTTTTATTTCTGTTGAAGAAATAAATTTTATGCTGTTTATTTTTATGTTAAGAAATATCTTTAAATGATGCAAAATTTATAAATAACAAAACTGTAAATCTATATTATTGACCTCTATTCTTCAATTCTGCCTGCATTACCTCGGGAATAGAATTGTTACAAAAATGTCTTGTGCGGCCCGCTGAATTATATCAGTAGATTGGTTTGGCACGCCACAGTTAAAAGGTTGCCGACTCCCTACTCTAGATACTAGTGGTGACAGTTTTGATGAGAATAATTATGACGATTTTTGTGCGGTATATAAAGAGTACTTTTATGCTAAAAAAGGTCCCAAATGTGACTAAATTCAGTGCATTGAATGCAACAAATGGTTGCATGAAGATTGCAATGATAATCATTTGCACTGAGTGAAATGTGTGTTGGCTATCATTCGAACCTGTAATGTTATTAATTTTAGCAAACTAATTGTGAAAGAATTTTTGTCTTTCTAGAGTTGTTACTTCATATTTAATTTTGTAATGTTTGCTTTATTTTTTTTTCCTGCGGTGTTACATCTTACTCCAAGACTGATGACATCTCCCCCCCCCCCATATGGAGGCACATGCCACAATTGAATGAATTTCTTTATTAAATTTCTTATTTTCATACTAAAAGAATTAACTTGTATACCTAACCAGTTGAAAAATAAATTGTACTTTTTTCATAGAATTGTCATTTTAATTTTCAATGTACTATATAATTGAAACATTCCTAAATGTGGCAACTTCCCCCGATTTACCTTATATTGTAATCTCCCGTTTATCATTTTTCAAGAACTTTTCATAAGCAACTGGTCAGGGCAATAGATTGATAATTTGTAGGATATTAACCTTTTTTTTTAAATTGGAAATAAAAGCACATATTTTCATCGTATGTGAGAAAAACTGTTCTTTCCGTATCCTATTGTAAAATTTTAAGATTTTTTAGGGTATAATTTGAAAAATGCTTGATGAGAGTTAATAGCTACTGTCTGATCCTGGAAAGGATTTATGTACAGAAGAGAGAGCCTTTACTAATTCATTAAAAATAAAATATCAATAATAATTCAAATTTATCTAAAGATTAAATTAATTTTTTAAAGCGCAATAATTTTTATTATTGAAAAGCTTTTTTAGAATATATAATTATCTGTACTAGAAATGCAAAAAAGATAATAGAACTATTGTTTTCACAGTTTTTGGTCAAGGAAAGTCTTTTTGTTATTTTCCCCAAATTGGAATTTGTTCGTTAATACAAACTCCGGATACTCATTCAATTCTGCACTACAACTGTATACAAGTGATACACTATATTAGGTAAGCATCGGCATCCTATGGTACACATAGCACATATGTGGCCCACGAAGAAATTCTCAGAGGCACTCTACAAAGTTGTGAGATGAAGTTAAAATCACTCTCCTCTCGACACTTTTAATTAAATACTTTTAATAAAACAATTCTGCTGAATCTGCTTGCGTGTAGCTTGTATGATTTATGTAAAAACCCAACATCCTTTGTTTAAAAATGTGACTCACTTTTAGCAGTAAATATATTCAATTTATATCAAAACGATTGTGATACTTATAAAATGAAACATCACTCTTTGTTGTGTCAAGAAAAAGAAATCTTCAGGATTATTGAAAGCAAAATTTACAAAATTATGAAAAGATCTGGAATTTTTTTGTAAGTATGAGGGGAGAAATTATTTTAGGATACATGAAACATTCTTCATAGCATGCAGTGCACTTAAAAAAGCGTTTATATATATAGCAGTTTTTGTATTCCACATCTATAAAATAAAAAGAATGAAAACTTTAAAATTAAAAGAAAATTCTTTCACTTTCACATCTTGTTAAGTATTATGCTTAGTAATATGCAATAAAAAATGTGCCTTTTTTGGACCATTTTGGGCAAAAAAATTGACCATTTAAGGGGTTAAAGCAAGTTTGGATATCCCTGCCAATGTGGAAAGAAAATTCGTTTGCATTCTAAGAAATTCTGTGGCTAATGCTTAATTAGGGGTGATCTTGGTGGCAATAACTGATGCCCTGAAGCAATTCTAGAGGTCTAAGATGATTATTTCAAATACCTACAGAAAAAAAATGCTGAGGAGACAAATTCAGCTTTGCAAGTTTGGTCGCAACTACACACATAATTTGCTTCAAATAATATTGTGACTACAGATTTGTATTGCTGTACTCAGGCAAGCTTTGTAATTATGATACGGAAATTTCATATGTGTGTGACGTTTCCTATTAAAAGGAAATCTATTGAATTTACAAAATTTGAAGTATAAAATTCATTTTCTTTAAAAAAAAATCTGCCTGTAAATTGCATGGACATTTCCTACATAAGACAATTCTACTATGCAGTTAATATACATACTTCACAACAAAAGTGTAATATAAAAAAGAAATACTATTTTTAACAGGGTATTACTTTTATTATATATAGGGAAAGCTGTATATTTCCATTTTATTTTTCAGTGTAAATTTTTGGTTTTGACATTTTTCTCAACAAAAGGTTTCCTGAACTCACTAATTTTGACACATGCTTCAATATTTTACTTCTGTCTCATTTGGAAAAAATTATTTCTTAAAAATTTACTTTTTATTAAACATATGAAGAGGGAAATCTAACTAATTATGAAAAGGACAAAAATTGGTAAGATGTGTGTTGCCACAGATATAGCTGAAATTTCTAACCATGGATAAAACATTTCTATAATTTAAAAAAACTTATAAAATTAAAAACACAAAATAAAAAGGGAAATAAATTTATTACAGATTACTCATAGTAAAAATTATTGCCATAGATAAATTATTTGCATATACATCTGCTGACAGAGATAAATATTTTGCATCTATAAATATTGCATACATGATTTTTTGGAAATTCATTTGTTTAAATATATCAATAATTTGCATACATAACTTATTTCATAATCAGATTGTTACAAACAGAATTTCATTATTTGCACTTACATGAACAGTTTCAATGTTTGCACTTACATCTGAAAGTTCTTAGGGTTGACATTTTAAAATATTGTACACCTTGATATTAAGTAATTGTAAACAAAATATATTATTAAAATGCTTCACAGACTTTAAAGGAAATATTTATTTACATGTAACACAAACTTCTACCCATGACCTGCCATTTACATTAATAAGTCACAGTACAAACTAATCCATAAGAACAGAAAATATACCAATTGCAACAAGTGCCTTCTTAACTGGCTACTATAAAGAAAGAATAAGTAACACTGTCTACTTAAATTAAAATAGAAAAAAAATTGTACTGATCAATTTCACAAGATAATTTGAAAATATTTTTTTTTTTATTTAATGTTTCATTTGTCTCAATTTACACAATGAATTTCATTTTGATGCATTCTTTTTTGGCAGATTTCATAAATGAAAATTTCAGGATGAAAAATAACCACATGCTTCGCTCACAAAAAATAACTAATTTCCTACTCAATTGATTATCCATATTTACAATATATAATGAAAATTGTAGGCAAGAAATACGAAAAATGAGCACTAAACAAATCATTTTTCAACTGAGCATCCATTTAAAACTGCTAGCAGGTTCGATATAGTCCAGCTAAGATAATACCTTTACTCAACCCCTAAATACAGTTTATATGAATTAAAGTATATTGTACTTCAACATAGTATGCAAGTAGTATAAACACAACATAAAAACAGTACAGAAATAAAAAGTTATGAAATATGAATAAGTATTGAAAACAGATGTAAAATATTACTAATTACATCACAAATTACAACTGAACAGGAATGCTAGTCTAATTAGTAAATAGAAATCAATAAACCAATTAAACAATATCAAAAAGAAAGATACACCAACTTAATTTTTTCGTTCAGAATTTTTTGGTGAGAAAATATTGGATACATTTTTAAGTGTTTATTTTACTAATATTAAAGTGCTCTAATCTTTGAATTACGAAAATTAAGTGCACAAAGTAATAGGTTAGACACTGAACCCATGAGTGAAACATTAAACAAAGCTTTAACTTTCCTACAGAGAATAGGTAATATATATATATATATATATATATGTATGTATACAATTTTTAAATTGTTTTAAATATTTTTATATTGCACTACTAAAATTGCCAAAAAGATTTAATATTTATTCTAAAATAATTGGCATAATCAGGGTGTCTACATACCTTTACATTTTAAATTTCTGTAAATAAAGTTTGAAGAATATACAGGCAAGTATAAAACACTACAAATGTATAAACTACGAAATCTATAACTGTATGACTTAGATTTTTTGCAGATATTTATAATTCATATTATAAATGAAAAATATTGCTAAATAAATATGTTTGTTACATAAAAGAAGTATCACACTTTTAATTTTTTCTTTAAAAGAAAGAGAATATAAATTTTCCAGTATAACAAATTATCATTTTTTCCATCTGATAAAGCATAAGATCAAGAGAAAAACAATGTACATTTTATTTCGTAAATCTATTTACAAAATACTGCTTTCTAATTTTAATAATGATGTTAAAATGCTCCTTATAAAATAAAAATTTCAATTTAGGTTTAAGTAGAAATTGATATTAATTTATGCATATATCTAATATTGTGCTGACAATAATGAAAAATTAAAAAATTCCCGTTTTCTTAAATATGCTGCATAAAGCTGTAGCAGATCAAAATAAAAACGAGAGAAGTTCAATAAAGAAACATATACTTGATAATACTAATATTTAAAATTTTATACCAAGAATTATTAACCTATCTATCTAGTCCAGTGATTAGATTTCAGAGAAACCATTCAACAAGAAAGCAAAAGAATCATTTTAAATTTCAAAATCAATCAAACACTCCTGATATTACCAGGATTTCTTAATGAAATGAATGCAACAAATAAAATGGCAATAATGCAACTTTTAAATAGATAAATGTAAATTATAAAAACAAGAAAGTTCACACAAAAAAATTAAATAATTTAAAAGCTTAAAAATAAATCCAACTAAAATGAAAGACAATTTTAAACAGGTATAAATAAATTAAAGCATAGTAGAAGCAATTAGAGCAGAAAACCAAGAAATAAAATGAAGAGTTTCACTAAAAAAAAATCACTTGAAATTACAGCAGTTTACAACACAGATTTTAATAATTGCAAATTTAGCCAAGAAATAAAGCATAAAAAATTTCACTATGAAAGCAAAATGAAAACAAACATATGTGCATACATTACTTCAGTATATACAAACAAGATTTTTTTTTTAACTAAACACCATTAATGTAAAAGTACAATGTGCTTATATATAACATCCTAAAATGAAATAATGCAATAGATTAAAAATTCATCAACATACATTACAATTATTAAAAACAGAGCTACAAACATCTGTATAGTGATTATTAATCTAAATTATACACGAAAATATCATAACGATAAAAGATACATCAACAATAAGCCGCATCAAGTTTTATAAATTTTAATTTCACACAAAATCGATTATAATGAAAACGTACATATATTTTTAAATTTATAAACTTTTAAAAATATATTAAATTTATAAAAGAATATGACATAGAAATAGCCTTTATTTACACATTAGCACAAATATCAATGGTTCAGTAAATCAAAATGGTAACAAAAAAAAAATGATTAAGAGAATATTTTAAATATAACAAATATTAATATTGGTATTTAAATATTAAGAGAGCATTTGCATTGGTTTTTATTTGGGGAAGGGGAGAGTTGTGAATTCTAGAACATGCTTAGTAAAATTTCACTCAACATGTTTGCACTTGTATTCATAAAAATAAGGTATTTCCCCACTATTAACTGATATGCTGTTCTTTTATGAATGCACATTTTACACCTATTAATTCAACTTGGATGCGTCACATATCTGCCCAAATAGTTAATTATTACAGATTGTCAGATACTAGCCAAAATGTCAAAAGTTTACATTTATTGTAAAATCCACATTTTCAAAAACCGTGTAGAAAACCTAGAAATCACAAAACTATATTTAATATAGGAATTATGGTTAACAGGCTCAAACAGCTCCAAAGAATTAAAATTTTAAATTTAATCATCGTAAAAAGAAAATAACAAAAATTAAAAGAAAGAAGAGTCATATGACAATTACGTTAGTTATACTTAAGCAGAATTCAATTTCACGAGATTGAAGTTATTTCTATTACATCCCCATCAAAATATTACTTCTCTACATATTCAAAATTCAATATAATCAAATTTCAATCTTGTCTTATGATTCACTAGCAGACACCCTGATTCACCATAAAATGAGAATTTTAGTTTAATATATAAAATCAATAAAATACAAATAAATGATTTAACAAATAAAAATATTTGGGATTCATGACACTAGAAGAAATTTTATAAATGTACAACTCTTAATCCAATAATAAAATATCACTCTTTATATACTGTTCAAACAACAAGCATTTCCTAATAGATAAAATAATATCTTAAAAGAGATTTAAAAGCTTTAACAACAATATATTTACATCTCATTTTTACAACAGTGTCCTTGATATCAACTCATTCATATATAATAGAATCCATTTTCACAATTTTGTATACACAAACCCATCCAACTTTGGGAAGTAGGCGTATTTTCCCAAAGTAACAAATTCAATGGAATACAAAACAAAGATGCAAATCGTAATGATTAATTAGCTTTTCAGCACATATTTGAAAAAGATCAAAAGAACTGTTTTCTTCAAAAATTTATCACATGGTTTGACTTTAATCTGATTAAACATCAAGTAACTTGATATTGTTCAGTTGGCACAGCAAAGATATCATCATTTCCTGTAATGTCTGGGGCTTGCAATATTCTTCTAACCAACTGAACACACAAGCAGATAATTCTCCAAAATTTGCAACTGATATTGAAGAGTTGAAAGATTGAAACAGGGAATCGCATACTGCTTGAAACTGAAAAGAAATTAAGATTTAAAAACCAGAAGCTTCTTTCACTGCTTTTAAAAGGAGAAAATAATTTAAGAGCAAACATAAAAAAGAGGATTTGAAAATTCAAGCTAACATACTAGAATAAAAAGAATAAGCTTTTATATCATTCAATTACATCAAAATCATTAGTTGAGAGAAGTCACAGAGAAGATAAAATCGTCTTAAATATTCCATTCATGACTTAGATAAAAAAAAAATACTTGAAATAATAATTTAAAAAACATTCATCACTTTTAAAATGCTACAAAAGCAATTTCATTATTAAAAAAAAGAGAGAAATTTCAAAACATCAACACAAAATAAAAATTATTAATCAAAAGAGTATTTGATGTATTTATTGGTATCTTAGGCTCCAGTCACCATACTTCTTAACTCACAAGAAACTAGAATTGTTTAAGTATTAAAATGACATGTAAGCAGCACTGCAAGCATAGTTTTTAAAGATTTAACTTTTGATACAGCATAAAAAAGTGTATTTTATTAATTAAATATATTATTACCTACATGGAAAAACAAATATCCTTTGTACAAAATTACAAAGTTTGAAATTTGGAAAATAAATTTTTAATAAGCAAGCTATATAAAAAATTTTATTAAGATTAAATGCCATTATTCTGAAAGGCACTATATAAAAAACACACAAATACTTATTTTCACTCCCAAAGTTCTCATAAAAAAACAATACATTTTACATAAATACCAAACTTTGAAATCTACATAAAAACCAATGGAAGACCAGAATATGATCATTTTTAAAAGCCTGCTAAATATTTCTAGAAACCTATTTAAAGTTCATGTAATTTAACTTACCACTTCAAATTTCATCTCATCGCTAACTTTGTTACAATTCTGTCCAGGTTGACTTTGATGAACTTTAACAATGGTTTCATAATTTCTAAATAAAATAAACATTTCTAAGTTAATTTTAATGCTTGTAGTACCATGGTTTTTTTAAAATTCTGTAAGTTTTATACATGTGTACGTTTATAGCATTTGAAGTTAACATATATCAAATTAAACATAAAATGCTGGATTATTATAATTAAATTTGATAAATGTAATTTTAATCCTCTACACAAAATCGGCCCAAGAAGCAGATAACAATTAACATGTGCATATAGATAATTAAGAAATTAACTTGAAACAAAAATAAAGCATTGAGCATTTTCCCACACTAGATCCAATGTAAACAATATTAGATAAACATTAATTTATGTCTTAACATATGTTAATTACTTAACTAAATCAGCAATCTTGCTTGGAACTTAATTGAATATTTTAAAGTTTATTAAATTTAGTTTTACTTTTTCACATTTTTCAAAAATGTTTAATTTAAATTATACTGTCTTCATATTTTCCGAGAGCGCCTCCTGTTTATATTTAATTATTATTCATATACTAAATTGCCACAAATCTAATTCAAAGCTAAACTATAAATTCAAATTTAAAAAGACAATACAGATCAATATTACATCAATCATACATACATACATGGATACAGATGAAGTGTTTTCAGTGGAATCAAACATCTTTATCTGATTGCAGTCGAGTAATTAAAAAAACATTTCAGCTCCACATTTTACTAATAAACACACACACAAAGCAAAAAAAGCAATGCAGGGAGTTACAACAATGGGCAAGTGTTCCTTTTCACATTCCAGAGATTTCAGCTTTTATACCTTTCCCTAACAGAAGCTTCTCATATTTTTGATAATCATGATTTCTGGCATTTCAAAATACACTAATTGGTCAGATTCGATGGCTAATACAATATTGCATCATCTCTCTTTTAGCTGTATCAACAAAGCAGTTTTTTGAAGAAAAAAATTGTGGTTAAAAAGGTATTTTCCTGATAGGTGGGTAAACAAAAATGAATTATCATGCAATATCTTGGAGAGTTTAAGAGACCCCATGATAAATTTTCAAAAAATCCCTCAAAAGAATTTTTAAATCAAAAACTATTACATAAAACATATGAATGCATACACATAAATATGTCTTGTTTGACAATGACATAATTTTTCTTCAGTAATGGAAAAGACATTCTTTTAGCAGAAAAATTAAAAAATCACTGTAAGACTCAAGAGCTAAAAAATTATTGGGACATTAAATAATATAAAGCAATTCTAAAATTTTCCTGAAACAACTTTAATTTTTGGTAAAAATTGTATCTGCCAAACAGGTAAAAGTTTATAAAATAACATCAAGTGCAAATTCTCAAAACTGTGAAACATTCACATAAAGACAAATTTTTAATAAGAACTTTATAAATTCATTCTCAACAATACATTCAAACAAAACTTATTATTTACGGAACATTTGAAACACATAACTTTCAGATACTTACGCTTTCATAATTTGTAAGGCTACAACTTCTTTTCTTAAAGCATTTAATTCATCGTCTTGTTTTTTCTTTTGTTGAAGAAGGAATTGGATGTAATCAATTGCTTACAAAAATAAATTATGTTTTACACTCACTACTTGTACTAATAAATGGTTAAGAAAAATTAAATGCACATACAATATAATGCACATCATAACAAATGCAAATGATAATAAGCTTAAATCTAAGTACTTATAAACAATGTGTCAAATAGAGTATGCAGTCACATTTCAGAGTTTTCCTGAAAGCTTTAAAAAGTCTTTAAATTATTTTACCAACAAAGCGATATCACTTAAAATTTAATATAATAAATGTTTTCAAAGAATTAAATGAACAAAATCTCACTTGCTGCATAAATTTAATGAAAAAGTAACAATTTTAGTACTCAAATAAAATCAATTAAGCAAAACCTCTCACAAGGAACATTTCAATATTTTGTTAAAATCTGGAAATGCTGCAATTATGTATATTCTTCCATTTGAATTGCTCTTAAATTATAATTTATGCCACAATATACAAATATGATACAAGCATTTGAATAACTTTTATCTTTTGATGTACATACTTGAAATCTAAAGACTGCAAACATATTTAGCAGACAACATAAAATTCTATAATTTCAATCACCATATTTATTCGAATAAAAGCCGTCATTGATTCTAAGCCACACCCATAAATTCTCAACACGTTTTTGCGATAAAATAAGAAATAGTGCAAAATGGGGTTTTTTTTATCGACATCAGATGCTTAAGCAATGTTTTTAAAAAAACTAAAATGAGATCTAATAATAAGTGAATAATTTACTTTGCAGTATTGTGTGTGGAAACTTGTAAATTCATACATGAACCTGAATTGCTAAAATCATCAGAGTATCATTCAATTTCTCCCATCCAATGAATTATTCCACCTTCAATTCAAGCCGCACCTGATTTTTAGTAGCATTAACAGAGGGAAAAAGTGCTGCTTCGCTTCGAATAAATACGGTAGTTTTTAATTTAAAAGTGTTACTTGATGAACAAAAGATTCACAGATTGTAAGTTGAATTCCTCTCCTTTAATGGTGGGTAACTACAATTAAAGCATACATATTTTGTGTGTGTGATTTTTGTAACTTAAATTATATGGTAAAAATTAAAGCTATAAACTTACATCTCTGAAGAATAGTGGCTTTACTGAGTTTGTAACTACTTATGCTATCTTGTTGCTGACATGTAGGAACAAGGGACTGCAAATCCTCATAGCCTCTCTGAATATTAATTAAAAGAAACTTCAGCAAAAAAGTTGTAAAATAAGGATAAAACAAAGGAATTAAAACTTGAGAAAAGGAAATTAAATAATAAATTTTCATATTATATAAGATACGTTATATAGAAATTATTATAACTTGAATGGTGTAGAAAACTTTGTTTTATAACTTAACACTTCAGTCAGGTTAAATTTACTATGAAAATAATTAAACTTGAGAAAACACAAATAGATCCAAAACCAAACTAGGGTGCCTACTGCGGGGTAACTCGCAGCAGGCACCCTAGGCATTAACAATTGCGAGTTAAATCATAGTTGGCAAGTAAGTGCTAACTTGAAAAATTCAATAAAGTATTATACAATATATAAAGTGTTAAGTAAAAACACTTGCTTAAGTTTCATAAAAATTGTTTATTTATATACATACCACAATGGCTATATTGTAAATAAATTTTCATTTTAGAAGAAAAATTGTAAGAAACAGGGGCCACAATAATAGTTAACATGAAAAATCTTCACAAATAACTAAAAAAATCAGGGGAAAAAATTTATCTTCAAATTTTACCATTTTATACATGTAGATGTATAAATAAATTTTGAAGGATATAGGAGATATGAGAATATATTGAAGTGTCAAAAGTTGTGGGATACTAACATATGGAACTTTCTCTTGCCTAGCAAAGTGCACCAACTCGAAATGGCATTCACTCAACAAATCATTGACTGTCTTTTGAAAAATATTTAGCTATTCTGCCACTACAGCTATTTATAATTGCACGTGTTTCTTGTAAATGATTTTATGAATAAATTGACCTTTCAAGTGTACACTTGATGAAGTTCATGTCTTGGCATGATTCATGGCTCCATCATTCACTGAAATGATTTGCCAAAATATTTCTCAAACCAATTGCAAAATGCTTCAGCCTGGTTACATGGTACTGGAAATTTTCCTCATTGTTTGAGTAAATGAAGTCATTGAAATGGATGCAGATGGTCTCCATATAACTGGACATAACTATTTCTAATCAATGGATAGTTTAATTTTGACTAAAAGACTCAGTCTGAGCCATGTAAAAACAGCCCACACCACTATGGAGCCACCACCAGATTTGCATGGTGCCTTGTTGACAACTTGGCGTGCGACACTCAAACCCTGTCATCAATTCTTTCCAACTCGCCAACCAAACAATATTTCTCCAGCGATTTAGGTTCCAAACTAGCAGCCTACCAGAGGTATGGTAGTTGCCATGTAGTTAGTAATGCACTCGCCAGTCTCTTCAGCTGTCATATAACATAATAACCAATTTAGCTGTACCATTTTCACGAACATGACTGTCACATATCTCACACTGACTATTGCTGTAATTTGACACAGTGATGCTCCTCAGGTAACACAGACTATTCTATGTAAAAGTTTTTAAGCAGATGCAATTAGCCACTATGTTGTCCAATGTGGAAGTCAATGACCAAAATTGAATTTTATATTCATGGAATACTCTTGATTCTGTGGATCTAAGACTGTTCAAATCCCAAATAATTTTCCAAATGGAAACCTACCGCTTCCTCCCCTCCCACACACTAATAGCATTCCATATTCGTTTGTTAATTCTCATTACAAGGCCTTAATCACACCTGAAAACTTTTTGCATGCATCACTTAAGCACAAATGAAGCATTGATAAAGCACTGCCCATTTATACATTTTTTTTTGTGACACACACACTTCTGCCATCTGTATAATTATATATTACTATTCCATCACTTATGGCACTTTAGTGTGTATATATATATGTACAGCAGAACCTCATAAACGCATTTATATATGACGGATTCACATAAAATGAAGAAAAAATTGCGATTGTGTTCATATAACATCATAAAAGAGGCTCGTTCAACATCGTAAAAGGATAAGACAGATATATATATGTTGCGATTTTATTATGTTTTAACTCCAATACTTAATACAACTTGTGACTAATAACACTAAATGTAATTGTACTTCTCAAATTTCAAGGAAACTTAATTTCTAGACATCATCTAAGTTTGCTTCTAACTGTGATGCGCATTACAGGTGTCTGAAAAAACTTTTAAATCATGATTTACTTTATTGACCTAAATTGGTTAGAAAGAAAATATTTGAAGAAAGCAAAGTTACACCTGATTTCATTTAGAAGAAGTATATATTTGGCATCACACTGGTAATACATACTATTAATTAAGCTGTGTTTAAAGTCAAGTAATTGTATAATATAAGTGACTTGTACAATATGGATTCAAAACACAAACTGTATCTACTGTATATACAATTGAATCCTAAGTAAATAACATTAAATTAAAGTATTGTGGCTATTATAAAATAACTCATTATAAATATTCTGGGAACACTAATTTTAATTTAAAATAATGAAAAATGTTAATTGAAAGTTTAGAAGTATAGCATGAAATTATTTCATGTATTAAAAAAAAGTATCCTTTACAATTAAATTCATTGTGATATTGAGATAAAGTATAAGTTAAAATGAGGCCATGGAAAATGTAGATTTTAACACAAAAAGTGCAACAATAAATATAAAAATATACACAAAACAAAATAAATTGACCAAAATTAGCAAAAATAAAGAAAATCCTTCAAGTAAATTTATATAGAATATTTAAAGTTATTCATAACATTTATTTTCCAAGTAATTTCCACATCAATAAAATTTTGACTGGAAGAAGTAAATTAAACAGGTAAAATATACTTTCCAAAAAAAATGGAACATCTATATTGATGACAAAAAAAAGTAATATGATAAAGTTATTTCTGTTCACTACTCAAAAAAAGGTAAAAAGCCTGAAAAATAATTTCAACTAGTTTATCTCTAATTACACAAAACAATGCTTCTTAATGTAAAACAAGAAATTATTCTACAATTTTTAGAAAAATAGCTAATCTACCGTAAAATCTGGCAAATAATGAGCACCTATACTGTCAAGCTGCATTTTTTAATTTTTAGGTATATTCGTCGCATCATTGCATATGTATGCAATGATGTTTTGATGTCCTTTATTTGAAGGCGTTACATCCCAAGCATTAAAAAAAATAGAATTTCAGAGCTCAACTCTTTGAGAACATATGGTGTATAATTTCTTTTAAGTAAACAGTATTTCTATTTATGTAAAAATTCAATTTTTTTTTTTGCTCATTTTTTTATTTATTTTTAAATCTACCATTTTTATAGCAGATGTATAACGCACACCCATAAATTTTGATCTTACTTTTTGTGTTAAAAGTGCACGTCATACGCCGGATTTTAAAGTATTTATTTTTATAAAATCAAATTGTCATCCTTTATAAAACTGCAAATGTTGCAAACTGTAAAACCAAAGTTCACACACATAAAAATTTAAAAAAGGATCTTAAGTATTTTATTGTATCTTATCACTAATTAGTCTGAAGTGGCACGTTTTTATCGTAATAGGACAGAACCCGGGACCTTTGGGTCCAAAGCCGAGTAACTTAACCACTACACCAAAATGATCACCATGGTGCGGAGGTTGTTACTGGCTTATATAGATTGTATCACTACACACTCTCTTACCAGAGAGTTGGTTAGGTGAACGAACAATACAGATGTTAATGGGAGCATTCAGTTTCTTGTGTGTTGGATGAGTTGCGTTATGTTTTATCTGACGATTTTTATTTATTTATTTATTTTTGTTGCTCTCTTGCATCATGTTTTATCTGACGATTTTTTTCCCTTGGTTGCTCTCTTGAGTCATGTTTATCTGACAATTTATTTTTTTTCTTTGGTTGCTCCTTTTTTTTTGTGGGTAGATGGCGCCACGACAGATCAGTAGGTTTCGCTTTTCTTAGTTAATCTAGGGTCACCAAATGACACAGCGCATTTTTATCCTGGTAGGACAGAACCCGGGACCTTTGGGTCCGAAGCTGAGTAACTTAACCACTACACCAAAAATTATCACCATGGTGCGGAGGTTGTTACTGGCTTATATAGATTGTATCACTACAAGTCTTTTAATGATAAAAAGCAAAATAAATAACTCAGTAAAATTAAAGTATAATATCCATTACTATACAACAATGTTTTAGGTTTAGGGGGAAATTTTTATAACTGTTCGTTACAAATCAAATTTACAACTTGAATCACAAATTTAAATTAAAAGTCAGTCTCTTATTTAATCTAGAATAACATTATTCCAGTGTGTGTTGTGTATCATATAACTACTATTAATAAAAATATTCAGCAACTTCTTTAAAAGATAGAAGGTTAAGTTTTAAAACACAAATCAAATAGCCCAAGTCTGACAAAAATTTAAAACAGAAAAATTTAGAAATCAGTACACAATAATAATAAGATTTTATAGCTTTTATTCACAATTCAATCTACACACAAATATACATTAGGACAAATAAAAGTCTTACAAGACATTTTTGAAAATACAACAAACATTAGAAAACGGATTTCAAAAATCTTATTCTGCACTTCACAAATCATTTATCCTCTACCACACTTCATATGACCTAGTTAAAATTTTATCAGTAAATGATTCTCAATAATGTTACAACACAAAATGACTTAAAATTGTGCAAGATATACTTCCATTTTTATCCTGTTTTGGCAAAAGGAAGATTTTTTACAACTCAAACTGCAATAATAATACATAAAATTTTTGTTGCAGATATTTTTACATCTGAAAAATCTAAGCTTGGTATGCATGATTATATTATGTAGTATTGTGTGGATGTCAGTCTAATTCAACACTTCAGATAGGAATTTTAGGGCTATCAGCATTTTTTTAGAGAATAGTGTTCTCACTAGAATAACAATATTCTTGGAATTTGTTAGCAATGCGAGAATAAGTTTATTCAATATGATCACATTTAAATATTTAAAAAATCATTGAATTATTTTGCTTTTAGAAAATAATTCTTTAATTTTTTGTTATTCTTACTTTAATAGTGTGTTTTGCAAAACCTAACGAAAAGGCACAATCAAGAAACATTAAATTAGCAATTCACATGTTAAAAATAGTTATTTTTTCATTCCACAGCATGTAAAAGCAATTTACTGACAACAGAAACTTTCGAAAAGGCTATTTTAAGAAATTAATACAGAATTTTAAGAATCCACACAGGAATCTGTTTGTGATGACAGTTCATTTCAAATTAAATGTATAAATTGAAAAAAATTAAAACAGAAAAAAAGCACTATATAAAAATAATTATATCCTACACACACAGACATGTAAAAGTAGATTATATAAATGTTTACAAACTTTTATGGCATCACGTCTCTTCTGTTCTGCTTGAGTGTGAGCTTCACGTCTTCTTTCTTTATAACTTAATGTTGATTTCTGATCACTATCTTCATCATCTATTATTTTTAGAAGATTCTTCAGTTTAATTAAACCATACTTCAGAAAAAATTATAAAATCATTTTTCAAAACTTAACTTTCACATGTAACAATTTAAAATTTTACCTCAAAACAATATCTTAAAGTATGATCAACAGTTTCAGCATTTAAATACTCAAGAAACCAAAGCTTTAAAAAAAATCATTGAATCAATAGATAAATACACAAAAATCCATTTTGTCTTTAAAAGGACATTCTCTAAATAGAAAAAAAAAAATTAGAACACAAAACAAATACCTTCTCTCTGTATTTAAAATTTTTTAAATAAAAAAAAGCCCTATCAAGCTTTTTTTTTTCATTATCTTTTTTATAATCTGTTAATCCTTATAGCACCACATCTTAAAAATAAAAGACAATCTTTATGAATTAATTCAAGAATATACAAAAAAAAATATTAACAAATTTAATATTAAAGAATATATCTTCAAAAAATTTTAAAAAATTAAATGAAAACAATAATTAAGAAGAAAAACATGTTTTTAGAAATTTTTTAATCTTTACAATTTTAACATTTTTCTAATCTAATTTCAAATCACTAAGCATGTATATTCTTAATATACAAATAAAAATATTTTTAAAGGCATGTAGTAGACCATTTTAGGTAACCACATTTTTGTTTTCATACTTTGATTGTGGAATCTTGTTTGCTGATCTGTAAATTTTTCTTTGCATATCTAAATAAAATATACTTTTTATGAAGCAATTAAAGAATTTAAATATACAGACTACAATAAAACTTATGTCTCACAACACTAAATTAATACCAATATTTCATAATAAATATAAAAATAAATATGAAAGTTAGGTTGAAATATAATTCCAATGATAAGCAAATTTATTATTCCAGAAAGAAAGTATGAATATAGTTGAGAGGTAACATACAAGACCAAAAGTTACTAATACAAACTATTTACATTAACTATTCTTGTTCACAGATCAAACTATTCATACAAAAAACTTCAGCTTGTCTAAGCAGGAGAAAGAAGAAAAGAAAATTAAGAAGATATACCTGTATTGTGAGCTGAAGAAGAAGTTAAAAGATCTATGGAACCCGTTGAAGATGTTCTAGAAAATGAAAAACTTAGACTTGGTGCTGGTGGACTTGGTAAACTAAGTTTATCATTTTCAGGTCCTAAAAATGCATGAAAACCATCAGATTGTAAATGTGATAATAAATTCTAGCACATTTTTGAGAATATTAAACAAGAATATTATTTTAGATGATATTTACATGTATCAAAATTGCTTTCTAGTTCATATAATTCAGCAAGTTAATTTTTTAACATACAAATAAAAAAATACTCATTTTTACCGCACACACAAAAGCACTTTTTAAAATACACTTTAACTGGTAGGAATCAACTATACCTGGTAACTTTTTAAGTAAACATCTTTTCTTTACTTTTAGGGTGAATAGTTTGTGTCAATAGTTTTTTAATTCTACTTAGACCCAAACCAAACACCTTTTAACCAAATGCTCTGTGTGTGTTACTGCCTTTTGAATATACCACTTTTCTTGAGTGTATACACACAGAACATTCTGATTGTATACAAGAAAATCTACCCACGATTTTTATGAAATGATTGTCTAGATAAGATTTTCCTTTGCTTTCATTTATTCTAATAATATGATGGAAGTCTAAAAACAAAGATCGAGGAAATATCTTCATAAACATTCACTTGGCTTTCAATAAATCTAAAGAATTCAACAAAGAAACCCTAATTATAAGGATCAAATAATATATTCTCCAGAAGATCCTATGAAATATTTTTTCAAAAAGTTAGTAACCAATTTAATTTCTATATATATATATGTAATAATTCCCAGTAATATAATCCTTTAAAATAACTTTTAACTACCAATGGACCATCCCTTCAGGACCAACGTTTTAGTAATAAGTTAACCTGCCGCCTAACGAGAGTATTTTAAACTACACCTATCCACCCACTCAGATCATGCGATTTGAGATGCCTATAAATAGCGAGATTCCTGGAGACCAACTCTCTTTCGCTTCTGTATTTTGTCTGCGTAAACATGTAGCCGGCTGCATTGTGTTTGTGTGTGCGTATATATTGTGTCGTTCCTGTAATGTTTTATGTGCTTAAGATGTGGAATAAACAGTTTTAATTAATCACCGGAATGCCTCGTCAATATCATCCAAAGCAACCATCAACAATAGCGATCATATTATTAAAGAAATCATGTCAACGGCCAACGTCTTTTACATATATATATATATATATACACATATATCCTGTTAGATTGCATAAATCAATTTTTGTATTCAACACCATCTATCACAAATTTAAATATAATGTGTTGGAAATTTTCTACATATTAAATAAAATATAAATAGCAAAGAAACTAGTTTTCTAAAAACACTAATTTTTGTCAGCATCAGCTTAAAAGAAAAGAAATCATTCGATTTTAAAAAAAAAAAAAAGAACTCGGTTAAACATATATTCAGAAAACAATTTTAAAAAACCACACATAATTTGAAACAAAGAAAAATTTACTGTTTATTCATATGATAGCAGAATCATTGTTTACTAATCTGCAACAAAAGATATTGCTATACAGACACTACTGTTAAATATGGAATGCTTTATAAATGGATTTCTTTTAAATTTGAGAAACAAAGAGAGTACAATAATCATGGATTTTTTATTAACATCCCAGCATAATTTATTTTCTACAATATCTCTCAGCCTATAAAGCATTTAAAATAATTTTTCTTTATTATAATTATAATTCTAAAAATATAATTGTAACCAATTTAAACCAATTTTAGAACAAGATATACTAAATATACTGGTGTTCTGAAGTTAAAAAGTATTTCGGTACAATAGCCAGACATTTAGCTATTTGCATACCACTGAAATGTGAACAAAAGAAAGATTACTTGCATTGGAGACAAGAACATTGGAACTGGGCAGACAATCAATGAAATATTGTGATCTTCTCCACTGAATCATGATTCCATTCACAGAGTGATTCTCATTTCAGCAAAATCTGAACAGAATGTGGAACAAGTTATCTCCCGCATAAGAACAAAATTAACATCCCTGTGATGACATTTTCATGTAGGCAGGTATTGTGTCTGCTGGACATTCTGATCACATTGTCAGAGAAGGTTCTGCTAAATGAACAAAGTATAGAGATGAGATTCGGAAATCTGATGTTTGTCTCTCCATGGTGCTATTGTTTTGCAGCTGTCATTCACAAATGGCAACACCTCACATATCTCAACTCATAGATAAAATCTCTTGAAAGTAAAGATATGAAGTGCATCCAATACCAACAAGATCCTCAGATTGAAATCAAATTCAGAATGATAGAGATGCACTTGGATGAAAGATTTCAGCTAGCCAATCTCTATCATTTCTGAATTCAAAACCAGTCTTTTGCAAGGATTCCAGAATCTGTCTCATTCACAGCAGGAAATGTTGCTGGAATGTAAGCATTGCAGCAAGAACTGATAACACTCCCAAACTCAGCAATCTATTCTTTCCTTACACTGACTGATAAATTTGCTGCTCACCCCCCCCCCCCCCGTTTTGTGTCATTTGCATAAATCATGCAATAAATGATTATAAAAAAGGTCCATTTTATTTTTAAAAATTGATTTTAGCAATTTTCTTCAGAAGCTGATATACAGAATGTTTTATTCCTTTTGAATAAAATTTCTCAGTAAATATTACAATACTATACATCTGCTCACTTATTACTATACTGGTTCAAATTTATAATAAAATACATCATAATTACATAAGTTTTACTATACTAACCAGGATCATACTTGGTATCTGCAAAATTTAGCTCTGCCATAATTCATTCCTTTACAGAGCTATACCTGCAATGAAAATACAAAAACATTTAACTTTAAATTTTAGATAAATTCAAAATGCTTTATTCTCTTTAGTAACTACAATTTTTTTATAAAAAGCATTACAAATTATATACTAAATTTTAACATGCTCATAAAAGAATTCCTCAAAAATATGACACAAAAGGAATACATTATTACTTGTAATTAAGTTGGGAATCTAAAAATTTTCTCATATTGTACAAATTTCTAGTCAGTATATGAATACAAATTAAAAAAGGGAGAGAAAAAGCAAAAAGTGGCCAATTGAAAATAATTCACCAAGTAATACTGGATAAATAAAGTATAAATCAATGAAACTGTTGTATTTGTTTTCTCTTGTGTTTTCAATGAAAAACAGCATTGATGCACAAAACTGAATAATCCCAAATAGGTAAATGCAGTAAAAAACTATTTCAAACCCCAAATTTTTAAACACAATATAACATCTTTAAAACATTTAGATTGTTCTAGCCTTGTCCACCATCTATGTATTTCCATGACAAGTAAACAAAACATTTACTTAATATGTTATAGAGATCATTTTGAATGTAAAAATGAAACATCCATTATTTTTGGAATCCCTTGATAAATGAATAATTTTCATTCAGTCTCAAGGATATTTATTTAGAGAGGCTTTACTATATAAATTACAGAAAAGATAATCATAACTGGAGTAAAAAAAATTTTGAAACTGCTAAATAAAACTTAATTTCTTGTACCTGCAATAATTTAAGCTAAATAGTCTCCTATTCACACACATTTTCCAACACATTTATATGTGTAAAGTGTAGATTAATGTGACTCTTGGTTAAGTTAGCGGATTTTTTTTTTTTTTTGTGGCCTTTTTTAGCAATTCTTAAACTATCAATAGATATATTTGTAGATTGCAAAATAGAAAATTCTGAAGAAAATAATAATGCAAAATACAAATTTCAACATTTTTAAAACAGAACTATTGGATATTAGTGAATCAGTGAAACGTTTTAACATTAAGAAATAAGAATTATACCACTTTAAAAAACAAAGACATGCTTTCAGTTTGTATTTTAAATATTTCAAGGAAGAATAAACCTTTTAAAATCACTAAGAAAGATCCAATACTGCTCATTAAATAGCTGTTTTTGTGTATTCTTTTTCATATATATGACATTGGAAATTTAGAATAGAATTGAATCTCAAAAGGGGCAATTGAGTTTTTAATTGTTCTAAAAAAGCCTGCACTTTGAGACATTTATTTCAAAAGAAAAGAAATCACAGTAGACTTTTCGAACCCACATATTCATTATCATTAAAATTTGGATCCATATATAACTTCTTTTCTTTACCTATTCTTCCTCACAGATCTGCTAATATGGTGATTAATCATTTTTCTCCTATTTCCAAATAAATTCCACATTCAAATTCTTCTTCTCAATTAAATGCCTGTCATTTTTGCAAACTGAAGATCTGATAATTAAAATCAAACCATTAGCAATGCATCCTTGTATCATAGGTTCTTTTTCCTTGAGCTCTAAAAATAATTTTAGAAGACAATTAAGTATCGAGAATATATCCACATTGCCAATATCTGGGTTACCAAAGTAAACAGTCTGCCAAAATGAAATCGTTACTTCACCCTGAAATCTAAATCCATTACCAAATCCAAAGGGTACACTAATTTACTTTTTAGCCCATTCACACAACAGTTCAAAACACTACTGAAATCTTATGAAAGCTTGCTTTCCAGTCTCCCCATCACATTCTCCATGATTTTCTCTGAATTTCTAAAATATTACTCCTAAAATTTAATTTTTGCAGTGGAAACAGGTAAATATCAGCAGGAGCCAGTTCAGGTAAGTAGGATGGATATTTAAGTACATTAACATTACAATTTGCAAGATAATTTTTCACTAATAACGATAGATGTGCAGGGATGTTATCAATACCCAACTCCTTTCAATACTTTTCAGGACATTTCCTTCTAATAATATCTCAGTCGCAAAGAATTTTCATGTTAAAATCCTTTACTTACAGTTTTGCCATTTGGGACGAATGCACATTATGTTTTTGTCAGAGGTGGATGTAGACAAACAGACACTACAAGAATCATTTTCAACACTAGTACAGCTCTAACGAAAATGCTTGTGCCCTTTAAACACTAGTGATTTTATTATTGCTTCCCTTCCCCATGCTTTGTTTAATATCCAAAGAATCTCAGAAGATGACGAAAATGAAAATATCTATTTAATTCATAACAATTACTACGTAAATCTAATATATAAAATTTTCGTGTCACAGTGTTTGTAGCCAAACTCCTCCAAAATGACTAGACCAAATCTAATGAAACTAGCTTTCGTGGCCCGGCGTTGCACGGGCTTATACCGAAGGTATAACTTAATCCCCATGTTAATTTCCTCCTTTCTTTCTAACGCCAACACTTTTGTGTGGGTCTGAGGCAAACGATGTGAGTGCATGACCCGTGAGTGTGTGTAATGGCTTTGTTGCTTAAATTTTCCCTTCTCTTCACAAATTCAGCACTTCCAATATTATTTTTCAAAATTACTTTGATCTCTTTGTTTCTTTCCTCTCCGCTTAGCCCAGCGTTGCACGGGCTTTTACCGAGTGAATAACTTCATCCCCATGGAAATTTCGTGTTTCCCTCAGGCGATAGCACTTATGTGCGCGATGTGAGTGATTTCTTTAACTATGTCATAAAAACTCCCTTTTTCTAAATTTGTTCTTGTGTTGGTGTGGTGTGGTAATTAGGAAAGTTGGGTGAAAGCTCAGGTGTCGTCCTCGTCACTTGAGCATGGTTGAAAATTTCAAGGTCCGTCACCAAAAACCCTCGAATAGGCAAACAGTGCAAATTTAAAAATCACCCACTCACTTTCCAATTCTTTCGTTGCAATTTTTTATTCCCCCGAAACGAAAATGTAGCCTTTTTAAAAATAGTTGAATGCTGAAAAGACAGAAATGTATAAATTTTTCAAATTACAAAATTTCACTACTATTTTAAATCTTGAAGAAAAATTGTGAGAATTTTTTGAAATATTCGACGCACAGGGAAAAGGTTTCATGCAATTATCTTTGTAAAAGAAGAAATTATTAAAAGATTGATTTAAGTATTTTGAGAGTTTTATTAAAATTTGTTCAAAAAAGTTTTTGGCTTTTTTTAAAATCACTGATTTTAAAAAGTTTTAAAAATCATTTTTATTTAAAAGTAACGATATTGATTCATTTTAGAAAAAATCATAAAATATGCAAAATATCTTTGTTTTGTAAAAAAAAAAAAGATAGTTTTCGGCATTTTATTTTTTTAATCACTGATTCTAAATGATCAATGAACTTTTTAAAAATCATTTTCTTTCAATTCATCGATATTTATAAAATACAAAACTATAACTTATTAATATTTTTACATTAAAATTGATTAAAAATGTTTATTTAGCAATTAATTGTGACATTCCCTTTGCTTAAATAATGGCAGCACTGAAAATTTACGTGGGAAAAATAAACAGAAATGAAAGCTTCTTGTTAGGAATTGTTGAAAAAGATAGAAATTTCTTTGAATGATTAAAAATCAGAAAAAAACCTTTTTGAAGGCAAAAAAAAAAATTATGAAAAGTGCATTAAAATAACAGAGGATCATGTTAAAATAAGTATTTATCAGTAAAATTAATTTACATGGGAAAAATAAGCAGAAATGAAAAAATCGAGTTCCTTGGATTCGAACCCAGAGCTACACGATATCAGTTCGTCATGCTACAATATCTGTAAGAAACGGTCATCCTATCGACTGCACCACAGAGACTCGTAGCAGAAAGTGAAAATAGGCTTTAATCATGAATGGAAGGTAAAAATAGAAAGTAATTTTTTATTGAAGAGGGGTGTTCAGTGTTGAACAAATAATTCTTGTGACGCCCACAATAACAAGTGAATATTTGTCGCGAGAGGGCGCTAGTGTGTATAGAGTTCAGTGTATGTGTAAACTTCGTGTGAGAAAGAGCGTATGGAGAACGCTCTAATAAAATTCTTGTTACAACGGTTTCGTGCCATTTAATTTGTAGTGTAAACAATTATAGAGATAAAACAAAATGTGCAAACCAGTGCCAGTGCGCGTAGATGGTCCGTCAGAGCCTGAAATGGCCGGGACCGAAGATCAAGAATTTTAAACCGTGTGTGTGTGCAAAAAATGAAAACAAAAGTGCTAACGTGATGTTTTTCGTGGAGATTATCACTTGGTGAGAGGTTAGTCATCCATTTTTTAATAGTGTTCTGAGGTGTAATTATTTTGTGATTGAGATAATTATTTTGTGGTTGAGTTAATTATTTTGTGATTTATATGTGTTTCAATTGTGGCTGAGTTAACTTTAATTTGTTATTGAGATAATTATTTGTGGTTGAGATCATTATTTTGTGAATTATGTGTTTCATTTTTGTGGTTGAGATAACTTAAATTTGTGATCGAAATAATTATTTTGTGTTTTATTTGTGACTGAGATAACTTTATTTTGTGAAAATGAGTATCGGTAAATTTAAAAAAGATGAATTGAGGGCTATTGCAGAGGAGTTAAAATTAGATGTACCTGATAATGCTAAAGTTTTAGATTTAAGAGAGTTAATACAAGAGAGTGAGATTTACAACAATGATAAAGAAACGTATCCGACTATTGTTGATTGTGTGTTGGAGGAAATAAACGATAGAAGAAATGAAAACGAAAATAAACTAGAAATTGAAAAAATTAAACTGTCACAGTTAGAGAAGGAGTTAGAAATAGTAAAATTACATAATCAATCGAGTAAAAAAGGTACCTTTACAAAATGAAAATCCGTTGATAGCAACCGAGTATAATATTGAAAGTTTAATAAAGAGTATTAAAACTTTAACTATCCCAGTACCACAAAGAGCAGAGTTGTTTAATTTATTTTTTCAATCTATTGAAAAGGCATTTAAAACTAAAAATGTTCCTGAGAAATTAAAACCCGAAATTCTTTTGAATATACTAGGAGAAAAAGCAAATAATTTAATGGTTTATCTTCGAGAAGAGGATTTAGGTGATTATGATAAACTAAAAGCAATTGTGTTAAAAGAATTTCAAACTACCCCCTATGAATGCTTAAATTAGTTTAAAAAAGCTCAAAAATTACATAACGAAAGTTATGTTCAATTCGCGTCCAGATTAAGCGCAAATTTCAATTACTATTGCCAGTTGCGGGAGGTAAACGATTTTAAATCAGTTTGTGAGTTAATTATATCAGATAAGATAATAGAGACATTAGACAGAGAATTAAGTGCGCATATTGGCATTAAACAAGGCGAAATGTGGTATAAACCACAAGAGTTGGGTCGTGAGTGTGATATTTTTATATCATCCAGGGGAAAAATTAAAGAGAGAGAACAAAGTTTATTTCCAAAATATAAGCGTAATGATGTCTATAATCATCGTGGTTCAAAAAATATTGCAAGTGTTAACTTTTCTTCTATTAAAAATGTGAAATGTTTTTGTTGTAAATCAAACGAATTCCACCCGCTGTATTTATGCCCCAAATTTAAATCTCAGCATCAGTGAAAGAGTGGATTTCTTGAAATCCAATTATCTGTGTTTCAAGTGTCTTTCTTCCGACTGCAATGTTAGAAGGTGCAGGGCGAGGAACTGCTTCTGTGGAAAGCCACATAACCGCCTTATTCACTTCCCCCAAACGAACAATAAATCTTCCGTACCCTCACAAAGAGTTGAAGGGAGCGTCCTTAACCCCCGAGCACCCGCGTTTGTGGGGCAGAGAGAATCAGATGACATCGCTTTTCCCCTAACTGAGAATGAAGAAAAGTCGTTCGTAGCTACCAGCTTCTTAAAAAATAAAACAAAAACAGTTTTACTCAGTAGCGTCCAGTGTTATCTTAGGGATAGATTTGGCATCTTGCATGAAGTGAGAGGGTTTTTAGATGTGGGGAGTCAGTCAAATTTTATTACTAAGGATTGTGCGGATAGATTGCAATTAAAAAATGAGAAAATTAATCTGTTAGTAACTTGTTTGAATGAATCGACAATGGCAATAAATGGGTGCGTTACAACCACCATAAGTAATGACGATTTAAGTTTCAAAAAAGAGCTAAATTTATTAATTGTAAAAAAGATAACCGATTTGACTCCGAGTAAAATAATAAATGTATCATTAGATAAACCAAACGAGATTAAACTAGCAGATTATAAATTTAATATTCCTGGTAAAATTGATGTGTTATTAGGGGCGGAAATATTTTACGAATTACTGAGACCAGGCCAAATTTATTGTGGGGATTCTCGACTACTATTACAAAATACTGTGTTCGGATATGTCGCTAGCGGAAGTGTAGGAGGTGAAGTGAGAAATAATAATATTCATTGTGGGTTAATAAGAGATAGTAATGAGTTGAGTGATGATTTTAATTTAGTGAAAGGACAACTCGGAAGTCTTATGAGAAACGTGCAAAGTGATAAGGTGTTGTATTCTGAGTATTGTAAGGGTATAAAGAATTATTTTGATGAGGGAATAACTGATGAGGCAACAAATCCTTTTATTTCAGCAAATAACCCAGTGTTTTGTCTTCCTCACCAAGTGATGATAAAAAATGAATCTCTCACAAAGAAACCACGAATAATATTTGACGCTAGTGCACACGAAAGAACGGCGTTGGAAAAGGAAATGATATTGGGAAAAGAAAGGTGCAAAATAATGCAAGAGCAAAAACAAGTTAAAAGTGAACGAGCCAAAATGCTTAGTGTTGATCCAGATGCTGTAGCACGACCTGTCGCTATCGGGGAAGAAAAACATTTATCTAGAGACTCATTTAATGTACCGCTAATTTCTGCTGATGAGGAGATGTATAAAGAAAAAGAAGAAACATCAGTCAATGTGATAAAGGATAAAGCTAAAGAAGATGTTAATCCTGTGTGTGTTAACTCGAATTTAAAGGCCTCAAGCAACGTTATACTTGTGCCCCATCATTTGTGTTTCAAACGTAAAAATTCGCTAGATAAGCGAGGAGTAGAAAGACATGCTTTGGAATTGCTTGATTTTATCAAACGATTTGATATTATGAGAAGGACGCGAGAAAGAACGAAGACAACGAAAGCTAAACTGCATAAGAGTTAGACTCAAATTGAGATTGAGTGAATACTCTCAAAAACTTCAAAATAGTGTTTTTAAACGGCGAGTCCAACCGGAAGTGACCATCATGGAGATTTGTGTTGTAAAGGAAAAGCGCAGCTCGTGCGGGACAAAAAGAAATAGAGTGAAAAGAGCACAGCAGAGACCCCTTCCTTGGACGGTATCAGGCGAAAAGTTACGAGGTGAAATCGGAACCCTGAATGGAAAACTACCGAAGTCCTTGATCCCGCGAGGGGAGAATTCTTGTGGGGACCGGGAATGTCCCCCTCCTCTGCAACACCAGTTGAAACACAAGGGGAACCGGACATTTGTCCTCCCCCCAAACAAACACTTTTGAGGAGGAGCCCAGGAGGTAAAATAATCGCCATTGCCCAGGAGGTAATATAATCAATCCTTATCTAGGTTGGACATTAAAAATTCACATAATGTATCCTTATTATTAATTTTTTCTGTTATCGTTGTATATGCATATATGTTAACCTTAATATTCATTTAAAGGTGAAATTTTCATAGTTTGCTGTCTATCATTGAATTATATACGTATTTAGCGTTGTTTGCATGTGTATTCTTAAAATTAATTCAATAATGCTATTTGTGAAGCTTGATATTTATAGTAAAATAATTTTGGTTTGTTTACTTGCTATTTGAATATAGAGAGTGAAGAAAAGTTAAGAGAGCATTTGTTTGTATTATAAATCTCTTAATTCTTTTCTGAACAATTAGTTACTTAGATTTTGTGAATTTCCTGTGTGTGTTTCTTTGTAAGTAAACAGTATTGTCTTTATTGTTCAACATTTTTTAGGATAATTCTTAGTAATACTCTTACGTGAAGTGATTTTTATGTACCTTTATGTTTCTAGTGTAGTGTTTTTTGGCAAAACCTGTTACGTGTTCACAAGTTATGGGTCAATTGCCAGCCGAGAGAATATCTCAGAGTTTTCCTTTTAGCAAAGTGGGAATAGATTTTTGTGGACCCCATTTTTGGATTAAATATCCTAATCAAAGAAAATGAGTTTTAAATAAAGTCTATGTGTGCATTTTCGTGTGCATGGTGACAGAGGTGTGTCACCTCGAACTAGTTACAGATTTATCTAGTGAGGCTTTCATTGCAGCTTTAAAACGATTTTTTAGTAGAGGAAAATCGGAACGTATATTTTCAGACAATGCTACCAATTTTGTTGGCACGCAATTAGAGCTAAAAAGACTTTTTACATACGAAGAATTTTTAACTATTCTTAACCAAATTGAGGGAATTCTTAACTCGCGTCCCCTCTATCCTTTGTCGTGTGACCCTAACGATTTTGACGCTTTAACTCCTGGTCATTTCCTAGTTGGTCGCCCTATTACAGCCGTTGCAGAGCCAAGTTTAACTGAAGTGTCTGATAACAGGTTAAAAGTGTGGCAAAAGCTAACAAAAATTGTGCAACAGATTAGAAATGTTGGTCAAATAATTATTTAAGTACACTTCAAAATCGAAATAAATGGTATTTTGCAAAGAATAATGTAAAAATAAATGATATGGTAATTCTGAAAGGAGATAGTTTGCCTGTGTGTAACTGGCCTCTTGGTCGAATTCTTGAAGTGTATTATGGTAAAGATAATAAAATAAGAGTAGTGTTAGTGAAAACTAAAAATGGAGTTTTTAAACGTCCTATAACGAAACTTTGTGTTTTACCCTTTTCAACTGAATAATGTATGTAAAAATTTCAAATCTGTATTTTTTCAATTCAATTTTGTGTATTTGAGTACTTTACCTTTTTGTGTATTATTGTTTTTGTATTGTGCATTATTGTGTTATTTGTGAATTGTTGAATGTGTCATTCAACCCGGGGGTGGATGTTCAGTGTTGAACAAATAATTCTTGTGACGCCCACAATAACAAGTGAATATTTGTTGCGA
Source organism: Trichonephila clavata (assembly GCA_019973975.1). Classification (NCBI taxonomy): domain Eukaryota; kingdom Metazoa; phylum Arthropoda; class Arachnida; order Araneae; family Nephilidae; genus Trichonephila; species Trichonephila clavata. The sequence continues at coordinate 166,431 of BMAO01034590.1, forward strand.
GAGGGCGCTAGTGTGTATAGAGTTCAGTGTATGTGTAAACTTCGTGTGAGAAAGAGCGTATGGAGAACGCTCTAATAAAATTCTTGTTACAACGGTTTCGTGCCATTTAATTTGTGGTGTAAACAATTATAGAGATAAAACAAAATGTGCAAACCAGTACCAGTGCGCGTAGAAGGGGATATTCACATAACGATTGAAAGATTTCGATTGAAGATTACATTTAAATGTATTGCAAAAAATTTATTGATTTTTGATATTTTTAAAAAAAGCAATTAATAATAAAGAATATATAATACGAACATAGCTTTTTTTTTCTAAGGAATTTATACCTATTTAACTGACTATTTCCAAAAAAAATTTCAAAATGGGCAAATTTTTCGTTTTTATTATGAAATTATATGTCAAAAAAAGAAATATACATTAGGCATTATTTTAAAGTAAACTATAAGTTTTATGAAAGAAAACAAAAATTTTCATACTGATAAATATTTTAAATGAATCTCAGAAATGCATTGAATGCATTTTTTCATCTTAATCTGACATATATAATTATTTAATTTTGAAAATGATATAAAGAAAAATTGATGAAAATTAAAGGAAAAATAACTTTTTCACTCACATTTTATTTTACTCGCCAAATTTTCTGATTTCCCCCCGATTAAGGCAGAACTTTTTAGTGTAACCCTTGAGTTAGATGCGGTGGACGGTGAAACAGTTCAAAGCCAATGTTTGACTAAATGTAAAATCGCGTATTTTTAATTAATTTTTTGATTTTCAGGGCATGATTTTTAAGTTAATGCTTTCAAACTTCACAAATTAATTGCAAAAATAAAGTACTTTGAAATAAAAAATGTACAAAAAATACTGTTTAAGTTATTTGTCAGAAAAACAGTAGTTTACGAAAATAACAATTTTTTTTAAAAATCCATAATTTTAAAGCAATTTTTTCAATCTCCGTATAGATTACGGATAATATTGCTTCACACACGGAAAAAAAGTTTTGTGCAATTACCTTAATAAATGACGAAGTTATTTAATGTTTAGTAAAAAAATTGTGACTACTTTTTAAAAATTCTTTTAAAAAAAAGTTTTTGGAATTTTATTTTTTAAATGACTGGATCTAAAAGAGAAAGGATGGAAGTTATTTAGTGTAGAATATCGTTTTAATAACAAGAAAACGAATTCATATGCAAAGATTTAGAAATAATTTTCATAAAAACGTCCCAGTTTCAACCATTTTTTAAAAAACTCGTAAAAAATAGAAAATATTGTTATTTTGCAAAAAATAATTATACCGTATCATGGCGAAATAAATGATCTTTCCGATTCTGTAATTATTTTTTGTCTGATCTCAACACCGAAAATTGGATGGCAATTTTAAGATGGTGGAAAAAGTCGGATCACCGCTTGGCCGAAACGGAATGGAAGCTCTACCAAGTAAACAACCGGCAGGAGTAAAACAATAAGGCGTTTTAAGGTTTTTAATTAATATCTTTTGAACTAATTACAATATCGGAATATAAATGGGCAATACGGCTTCCCCGGAAAATTCAGATTTTTTGGTACCTTCCGCGAGTTTCTGCGTGGTGCGGTTCGTGAGAAGATAGACGCGCATAGATACATACACAGATACGTTTGTTTACCTTAGAATTTTAATAATGTAGATTTTGTGAGTATATTCAGTAGGTCTGAGAATAGGACGTAAACTATTTTTCATTCCGATATTACAATTTGTTGAGAAGATATTAAAAACCTTAAAAAGCTTAATTGTTTTACTCCTGAGGGTTGTTTATTTGGTTTAACTTCAATTCCGTTCCGGCCGAGCGAAGATACCACTTTTTCCGACCATTTTAAAATAACCATCCAATTTTTGCTTTTGAAATCGGACAAAAAATAATTACAGAATCGGAAAGATCATTTATTTCGCCACAATAGGGTATAATGTTTTTATAATATAATAATATATCTTTTTTTACGATTTTTTTTTAAAAAAAGAGTTAAAACTGATGCGTTTTTACGAAAATATTTCTAAATCGTTGCGTATGAATTTATTTTCGAGTTATAAAAACGATATTCTACACTAAATAACTTCAAACCTTTTTCTTTTAGAACCAGTCATTTAAAAAATAAAATGCCCAAAACTTTGTTTTTACGATTTTTCGAGAAATTGTCAAAATTTTTAACTCACCATTGAATAACTTCGTTACTTTTTAAGATTATGATACGAAACTTTTTTTTGCGTTTGTAGAATAATGTTATCAAAGTTCTGTGCGAAGATTGAAAAAATTGCTTAAAAATTACGGATTTTAAAAATTTTTTTGTGAATTTCGTAAAATACCGTTTTTGCGAGAAATAATTTAAACAGTATTTTTTGTACATTTTTTATTTAAAAATACTTCGTTTTTGAAATTAATGTGTGAAGTTTGAAAGCATTAACTTAAAAATTAAGCCCTAAAAAATAAAAACTTTAATATAAAAATATGCGATTTTACAGTTAGCCAAGCCTTAACGTCGAAAATAGGTTTCGCGCCAAATAGCTTTTAGCTGCTTCACCGTCCACTTCACATCTAACTCAAGGGTTGATGGACATCGAAATTTTCAACCATGGTCAAGTGACGAGGACAACACCTGAGCTTTTACCCATCTCTCCGAATTACCACACCACACCAACACAAGAAAAATTTTCGAAAAAGGGAGTTTTAATGACATAGTTAAATATATCACTCACATCATGCATACACACACATAAGTGCTATGGTCCTGAGGGAAACAGGAAATTCCCATGGGATTAAGTTATTCATTCGGTAAAAGCCGTGGCTCAAATATGGCTAGAGTGTAGAATAGGGGGTCCTATGGATTTGGTGATTTTTATCTAGATATTATAGTGAGATAACGAATTCATTCTGGCAGACTGTATGATTTGGTAAAACTTGATTTTTGATAAGCGGTCTTATGCAGATAAGGTCATGTTTTCTTTTTAATTGCTATTGTTTATTTAAAATTTGCAAACGTTTTTAAGAAGGCAGAGGATTTTCAAACTAACAATTCCATTATTTGTTTCTTTGTTTTTATTTTTTTTTTATTTTGTCTAAGTCTGAGCTTTGGAATTTTTCTCCATAGTTTTTCGTTATTTGATTTTTCTATTTAGCATTTGTTCCTTCTACTTATTCTGAACAGAATGATTTGGGTATGTGTTTTTTTTTTTAAGATTTGGATTGAAAGGGGAAAATGTTTTTAATATAGTGGTGCATGGAAAAAGGATTAATTGCTGTAAATGCCAAACCTTTGGTTTGCAAGAAAGCTATGCATTTGATTACCAAGGATTTGAGTGATGGATATATTCAGATATGCTGAAAGAAAGGAGCGAATGTGCATCATATAAAAAGATCTGTAAGGAAGAATAGCTGGTTCAGAGAAAGTAAGCTGAGTATGCTCAAGATTCTGATGTTGACGAATATGTGGGTGCAAAAGTCGAACTATGACATCATTTCTTTCAAACTTAATATTTCAAAGAAAACAGTCATGCATGGAATGAGTTTCTGCAGAGAGGTGCGTGTGGAAATGTGTTTGCATGAAAGTTCTATGATTGGAGGTCCTAATGTGATAGTGGACATTGACGAAAGCATGTTTGATAAAAGAAAGCATATATAACAGAGTGAATGGAACCTGGGTGTTTGGAGGAATTGAAAAGGGTTTGAATAAGTGTTTCTTTCATGTTGTTTACGATAGATCGTAAGACATACTTTTAAAATCCATGAAGAGTAACATAAAGGAGGGTACAACAATCATATCGGACTGCTAAAAAGCTTACGATTGTCTGGAGAATGAAGGTTTCCTTTATCTTTCAGTGAATCACAGCTTACATTTTAAAGATCTTGAAACAGGGGCTCATGCGAATTCCATCAAAGATTCCTGGAGCTCCATTAAAAAAATATTTGCATAGAACTTGCAGGTGTGAGGATCAAATCAATTCTTACCTAGCATACATGTGGAGAAAAATGTATCAACAAAGCAATTTGAATGCCTCGTTCACATCCTTTTTAGAGGCAGTGAAAAGAATTTACCCTCCTATAGAACTTTTCAAAGCACAGGTAAGCCTTTTACTTTAAAATTCTATTATACGATATTTTTAACACATTACTGAAAAAAAACTTTTGTTTTTTTACTTCTCATTAATTTTTTATTTTCATTGCAAAATTAGACTTTGTAAGTTCTCGGAAAACCCTATCGCTAAATTAAGTTGCTTGATGACCAGTTCGGGTCACCAAAAAATTGACCTCACTAAAGGGCCCCTATTCAACACTTTGACCCAAAATATATTTTACATGAGAAAAGATTTCTTCACATACATATATTGAGCAAAAAGCAGAGTGCATGCAATTCAATCCCATTGCAAAAACTACACAAAAGTGGATTCAGCAGAATTATTTTATGACAAAGAATTGAAAGTTAAATTTTGAATAACAATGTGTTAGGTGCAGATAGGAGAGACAGTAGTTTCTTACCTCATAGCTTTGTAGAGTGTCATTGAGAACTGATCTGTGTGTCATAGGTTGCAGATGTCTGGTTTAGCAGACAAAAATTTCAACTATTTTAATGGGATCAACTTTCAACTGTCATTCTTGGTCAAAATATATACAAAAATTCTTATTCCAAAAATGTATATTAGAATAATTATAGATCAAAGAATGAACAGAAGGTAAAGTATGAGAAAAAACATATCCAAACAAAAGAGGATACAATTAAGTTCAAACAAAAAAAAAGCTTGCAAGCGTCAGTTAAAAACTTATTTCCCTTTTAAAATAAAAAATCATTTATTCTTCAAAGTACAAATAAATGTTGAAGCACATAACATACTAGATTCATAACATAAGTCTGAACAAGGCTGGTTTTTCAATTTACCTAAAATGAATACTGTATACACCTGAAAATAGGTATAAAATAATTTTTTTTTAAAAATTAAATTATTTGTATTATGAGTTTAGCAACACTGGCAATTCTTTTAGCTTTTCACTCACCACAATAATGTATTTTCTAATGGATATTTTTCTTTCAATCATTCTTCCATTTTTATTTTTCACACTTCCAAGCAGTTAATGAAGAAAGAAAAAAATCACTTAAAGAAACTATGAATAGTTTGAAAACGAATAATTAAAAGAAAATGTGACGATTTAAAAAAAACTTCGCTATATATGTAGGATATAAAATCTTACACAATCGCACCCCAATCTGTGCATGACTACATTTTGAATATAATCTCTTGAAAGCAAATTATTCTTATTGCATTCTTCTTCCCCCCCCCCTCCCTTTATCGAGAAATAGGATTGAAACATGAAAAAATTATTTATCAGCAAATGGTCTTCAATATTGCTAAAAAAATTTCACAAAATAAATGCAGTAAGAAAATAAATACGATTAGTAAAAAATTAAATTACGCTGTTTATTACAGCAAAAAAATAACGGGTAAAACCTTGAGATTTAAATATTCACACAAACTTTGATAAAAAAATATTACAAATTTGCTACAATCAGTAATGAAGAACTGAATACAAAGGAAATGAAATTTTAAAAAATCTTCATTATATAATATATCGACTAATATAACTAAATTTTAAAAGATACACAAACTAACCCATTACTTACGATTTGAATAAAAATTCCATATGCGCATTGAATCACACACAACGCAATAGCAAACATTGCCAAATTCGATAAGGATGAGGAAGTTAAATATTTTGATGCCAGATTGAAATTCACTGATGAAATAAATACTGAAATATATCTTTAGCACTGCAATGCCGAAATAGCTTTTTAATTTTACAATCTATATAATAATGCTTCAAACCCTGCATGCCTTTTATTTTAAAATACTAATAAAATTTAAGAACCACAGGAAAGTACAGTTATACATAAGAAATTATTATCATTTCAGAGTTGGTCACATTTTACCTTTTAATCATGTGATTGCTATGTGTGACGGCAACCGTTCCTGATCTATAATAACGAAAATAAAGAGATATTTTTCTGGAAGTTCATATGTCATATTAAAAGTTAAAGCCGGTATTGAAATTTTTGGAGTTAATTAATGTATTAAATATATTTTTACCACTGTGTGTAACAGGGCATTAGTAAGCCTTTTCATGAATGTAATGTTCCTTAGGTAATATGTTTGTAATTTGTTTTTGTTATAGTAACATTTTACTTCTATCAAAACAAAATATTGTTTTTACAGGCATCAATAGAATGTGGTATTACATAAATATACTCCTTATTCACTTATAAACCGAATTCGTTTGATTGTACTCTTTTTAATCAATTGATCAAATTAATTGTATTCATTTAGGAGATATGAGAAAGATGTTTATTACTAGTATGTCATTGTGGCGCATTTATAAGAATCTTTTGTTATTCCGTTGTTCGAATGCAAAAAAAAAATTCAGTTTTATGATTTCTCGGAAATAAATTAAAAGTGAATAATGATCAAGGTTTTTCTTTTTTTAAAAAAAAATACTAAAATGTGTCGATTACAGTGCATTTGTAATATTTTACAAGAATAAAATCGGTTATTGAAGAAGAAAATTTCTTTCAAACAGTCAGTTGATAGGTTATATTAAAGATAATATAAAGTTGATTATATAATCTTGTAATAGAAATCAGCATAACACTGAATGATTATATTAATTAAGCTCATAATTCTGCATATGGTATAAATTTATTATATGAAATTTAATGCATTCCTCTGAGAGATAGGTTTTTAAAGTGTAGCTAAACCCTATTTTGGTGCACTGTTTCATAATGAATTTTGAAGTTATGCCAAAATGGTACCAAGAATGCAGTTTTCAAATTTAAAGCTGAGTAAATGGGAAACAAAATGAAAAAATCAAAAATTCAAATAAAATTATGTGAAAAAAACACATAAGGAAAAATTGTGATTATGAGGATCATCTGAAAAGATTTCTTCGATCCTGCCAACTTCCATTTGCTGTTAATGGACTTATCTTTTCCTTGCCACATTTTTTTTAATTTGCTCTCACAATCTCAGTTATCTCATCTTTTCCACCAATTGTCACGTTTTTATTCACAATAGTGATCATACAAGCCTTATGCCAAATTGTAAACCAGTCAGTCATATTATTCTAATTTGTATGCAGTTCATTTTCATAAAACTTGTTTAGTGACCTACCAAACTAATATCTAGTGATCAACACATTTACAGACTCATGTTAAAAATGTAATGATTTACACTAGATTTTGTAAATCTTATGCTTCGGTTCAGATTATCACCCTTATTGTAAATGACAACTCCTGTCAAATATTTTAATTTGATTTTCCCCTTATCTCTATTGCTTGCAATTTCCCCCCTTTGAGCATTCATACTTTCTAGTAGTCAAACCATCTGTAGTGTATCATTCAATTCCTTCTGCCTTTTTACTTCTAAATTATTGAAAAGTGAATCTGTTAATTCTTGTATTCAGTTCCTTTTGATCAGCTTTCCGGTGCCTACCCATATCAGTAGTTGTAAAAAAAAGTAAAATAACTTAATTATTGCTATTAAATTGCACAATTTAGCAACAGAAATAGAACACCAAAAGCTTTAATACTGCAGTTAAAATATTGATTTTTTTCTATGTTTTATTTACAAAATTAGTTCTAAATTTATTAAATAGCTTATGTGGAAATTTTGTAGTAGTAATGAAGTAAGCTCTGTAGAAATTGCTGCTTGTGCATGTTATGAAACAAATTATTAAAATTCATAAGTATTGGTATAATCTTTTACTATACAAATGCTACTATAGTAATAACTATACATAGTTATCTTTTTACTTTAATTTCTCTTTAAAGGGAAAATGTCCTAATACTTATTAGACTGTTACATTGTTTTGAGGATTTCTGTGTTGGCTTTTATTCTTTTATCAAGAAGGATAAGTAAAAATACGGAGAAAATGTATTTGAAACTGCATTAAATTACTTCTCTAGACAAAAAAAATCTAATTATTGATTGATTTCTCTGCATTATGAGTGCTCTATTTCTTCATATTATGTATTTCTCTCTTTTATGTCTGCAGTGCCAGTTTATCCATTGACCGCTTGAGGCGGGTGCCCAGGGGCTCAGATAAGCTAGACTTAACAGATTTTCTAGTTAGAAATTTTGATCTGCCAGTAGGGAGGGGGCGGCAAGGGCGCCTGTAGATCTTGTGCCCAGGGCCTGAAATCAGCTTAAATTGGCACAGTATGTCTGTTTTTTGTAGTTTCAAGTTGAAATAATTTTGCTTCTCAATGTATATATGTTATAACAAAGGCTAGAAATGATCAATTCTTGTGACTAACCAATTGTAAAAATAGCTAAGAATAAAGAATAAAATGACGAAGTCCTCAGATTTTTGAGACATTTTTTCAATTCATTACAATTCTGGAATCTTAAATGTCTCATTTGATGTAAATGAGGGACTAAACTGATCACTGAAGTGTTGCTTTAATAAAGACAAACTATTTATTAAAACGATACTTCAGTAAGGAATAAACAAATAAGTAGTGAACAAAAAGAAATTGATTTTGACTTCAAATAAGAGTTTTTCTTTAATCTAATTTTCTGTAGTTTTGAAAAACAATTGATGAATTAATCTGTGTGTGTGTGGTATATGAATATAGAAACAAGGAAATGTTTATAATTATCAATATGTAAAAGTAAAGAATATCAACTTAATAGATTACAGTATTAAGTTACAATTGTTTACTTTTACATATTCTTTACATGGATCCCTGACCATTTTGTACCTGAAGCACATTCTAGAAAACCAATGCAGTGGTGGGCATATTTATTTTTTCAAGCTAAATTTATAAGTTGACTTAGTTATTACACTTGATTATATTGCTAATATATATTTTTGTACCAAAATATAATTTTAAGACATAAGAAGTATTGATTGTATTATACAAAATGGTTACCAAGTTCTGCTGACAAAAGTTTACAATTTCTTTAATTTATCAATTAAAAATGCTTGATAAAAAATAGTATTCTTAAAGTCAATTTAACTTTTTGCATTATATTTCATTGATTTTGTGATATTCATGTTGAAAACAATGATTTACTTAAGTATATGAAATTTTTTAAAAAAAAAGGATTGTGTCTTGCAAGGTACTCTTTTCAAGAATGGAAATTTGTGCCTGTCAATTGTATTCCAAAAGTTCTTTTCTATTGCACTTAATTTTAGAGCATCATTCTGAAATACCAAGATTTTTTAGCTTCCAATTTTCCATTTTTGTTGATGCCATGAACACATGACCAGCAATATTTCTGAAATCTTAGTGCCACTAAAGAACCCCTGTATAGAAGGGTTGATGCACATTAAATCTTGTCAGGTCTCAAAGTCTTCATGTTGATGTAGTCTGGTAGTTTGGAGAGTGAATGGCTGCTCTGGTGTCATCCTCCCTTATTGAATGAGATTTTAAATTATAAGGTCCATCACATATACCCCTTGTATCACTTTGAAGTGCAGCATTAATAAGCAGTCAATTAGCTCTGCCTTGAATAAACCGCTATATATGTTGCTATTTCAGTTACATTTACTTACCAAGTAAAAGAATTGAGGAAAATGAGAGAGAAGGTGACTTTTTGCTTGATTATGCTAAAGAGTTGAAATCATTTTTCAAGCTGGTCTTTTAGTAATTAAAGGTTGGTTACAATTAAAGAAAAGGTGGTGCCAGTATGCCTAGAAAGAAAGATGATTATACTTTTTTTTTCTATTTGAGAAATGCACAATTGACATCTCCAGATATATCCATAAAACCATCTTGCTTTAAAACACAATAATAGGGTTTCTTAAATGTGTGAGAGAGACCATTTCTCATATTACCCACAGATCCAAGTTTGAATAATTCAGTTTTCTCAATTATGTCTTATTTCTAAAACCACCAGCTACAAAAAGTATGTTAGTTCAGCAAAAGTTTGCTTGTGTTATTGAGCTAATTATTTTTCCTTCAATTACTTTTACAGATCTTGCTTGAACTTTGCCTTTAATGAGCCAATGTACTTCAGTGTGCAAAATGAGATCAAGGTTTTTTAACAGGGTCTTGAAAAAGCAGTGTTGCGAAGAAACTGTTTAAATAAAGTTTATTATTTTTCTGTTTCCATGATGACTGAAGAGCAGTGTTCTACTTACACAAAGCTTCCTAATAAATTATACAGTCATAAAATGAAAAAAATTTAGAAGTGATTCATCTTTCTTGCAGAAAGCAACCATAATACTGATAATTGCTCATGTCTCATTTGTATTCATTGCTGACAACCTGTGTTGAAGCATATTTATCAACCTAGCATTTGTTAATATGTTGTAAATATCCTCACCCCTTGCTCACTTCTTCATGGGTAATATTTTCAGTAGGTTTTCTTTTACAGTAAAGCTATTTAATACATTTTTCACCTTAGCAGCTGATTCTGCAATGTCTTGGGATATTTTTAAACTCGTCAAATTTCTGTGAGAATCTGTCTCGTGTTTCCAAATCACATTTTAAAAGAGTTTGCATGTCTTTTGAAATGGCACATATTCTTGTGACAGTGTTATCTGCTACTCTTGCATTGTTGAAATAATCATGTTTATTACATAATCCCTCAAATAGACAATAGGTATCAATGCTGTTAATTATCCACCCTTTTAAAAAGGTTTTTCTTTGTGAGCATGTGAGAACTTTTGAAAGAGGAAAAAGTGACATTTGGGCAGACATGTTTGATTTTAGCCCATTTATATTTTTTTGTTTCAGATTTAAGTGGATAGGTTATATTAAAAATAACATATATTGTTTGAAAGTGATGTTCAACATAGTGTTTTTACACTACAATGCTACTGTCTCGCAACTAAATTGACTAAGCAATATGATTCTTTTCAGTTAGTTTGAAGATTGTCTTTTTTATTTGAGTCACTCTTTTGGGATTAAAATAAAGTATAATAATGAAGTACAGAAATCATCACCAATAAAGTAGGCATTGCTAGTTATGTGCACATAACTAGCAATAATATTTCAAATATTATCTCTTAAAAATTTTTACCATTTTAAAAATTCTACTCATTTTCTGAATTATAATCACTAATTCAAACTTATAGTCTTTTTTTTTGCTGAGTGAGATTTATCAGGAGTTTTGGTAAGCATATATCAATTGCAACTGATGATTTAAGTATATAATTATTTGTTTGTGAAAATTGATATGAAAAAAGTAAACTATATATACTTGCACACCTTTTCCTGCAAAGGGATATTTATTATTTTAATTGTATTGCTTATAATAAATTGTGACATACACCGTTGGTTACAAATCTATTTTGGTGAAAAAATACTGAAGTATAAAAATTGTGTGAGTTTTTTAAACTTTCAAAATGTATAACTCTGACTTGAAAACATTGTTTTTTTTTAATAAATTATTTTTTGAAGTATCATTATTTTTAGATTTGTAAAGGTGATTTTGGACTAGTATATTTTTGTTTTTGTTAAATTAATGATTGAGTTTTTGTTTACTGTGTGATGAATGAAAGTATCATTGGAGGAAGTTGTCTTAATCGGTATGCTATTTAGACAATAGCTTGTGTTGGTTTTTAGGGAAAAAGGAATTGTATCATTAAACTATATTATTTAATATTCTTGTTATTATTGCATTTATCAATACTTACATATTATCGCAACAATATTAATTTTCAAGATAACTCGCCAAGTTAGCAACCCCAGTTTCACATATGTCTTATGCGCTGAATTGGCAATCATGTGCTTCATTTCATATAATGTTGCCAATAAGTTGTGATAATACATAAATATATATACCTGTTCATCTAATTGTTACTCATTCAGATTTTTGTATTTTTCAGAATTCTCTAAGATAGACTTCTTAAAAGAACATAGAAAGCTAGTAAATTTCTCAACATGGTTTTCAAAATGTGTGGAAGTTTTACATGCTCAAAAAATGCATTGATTGCATTAAATATTATTTATATTGTAAGTAAAAAATTTATTTCTTTTTACTTTCATTAAGTTAATGTTGAATTTCAAAGATGAAAATAATTAGATTTAGAGTAATTGTAATTAAAGTGACATATTGTCATTACATAAATATATTGAAAAACTTTCATTACTATGCATAAATGTGTCTAAAATTTAAAATGATATTAAGGGTACTTAATTTTCAGTCCAAAAGAGTGGATATAATTTTTTATGCAGAATAATGGCAAAGAAATGGGTAATACTGATTTATTGAAATTATATGTATTTCAAAGATAGGTGGAATGCTTTTTAAAAGAATTGATCAATCTTTATCAGCATAACTAACTGGTTGATAATATGCCCTAAAAAAGGATCAATTTTTTTAACAAACATGAATCTTAAAAAGAAAGAAACTGTACATGTTATATGCATTTTCAAAGGGGTGTTTAAAACAAGTTAATGTGATTAATTTTATTGGAAGATTTAATTTTTTAAAGCATCTGATGTTATATATATTTATTCTTGTAAATATATTAGTTTTATTATTGAAGTAAGACGATTTTAGAAAGAATGATTTTTATGTGAAAATTCCATGCCATTTGTTTGAAGGCAAGAAACATGGCTTTTAGCAAGTTTTTTGAAAAATTAATCCAAACAGAGGAACCCATTAAAGTAGCAATAATCACTTACTTAAAGAAAAATATCATCTAGGTGTTTTATTATTTTTAACACCCTTTTACAAGCTTCACTTGTATGTAATGGAAATTTTTACCCACTTTAAAAAGTCAAATTAATTCAAAGTTTTGCTCACTTGTCCAGGACTGATGACAATATAATAATTTTATTCCATTGTCCCAATCAGGATTAACAATTTCCCATTTCCAGATTTGGCAACTAAAAGATTAAGTTACAACTTAGTTTGATTAACTATAAAATTGTATTTTTTAGTTTTTTTAAATTATAATTTATTACTTTATTACTTTAATTTTGGTTATTATAAATAATCAGATCAGTTGTGTAGATTTCCTTAGTATTTATCTGTTTCTTAATAAGTCTGCATTTCTTTGCTTTTTCCTAGTTGGTTTCCTTTATTCTTATTGGAGTTGCAGCTTATAGCAGAGCAGCTAGCATTGTAACAAATCTTGCCATTGTGGGTGGTATAATAGCATGTGGAGTGTTTCTTTTTCTCTTATCCTTGATGGGTCTCATCGGAGCAGTTCGTCATCACCAAGTTCTATTATTTTTTGTATCCTTTTTACATGCATCTGTCTCTAATCTACATAGTGTTTTTCAAATTATCTTCCATTAATTGAAAAATTTTATTAATCCATTTTATTTATGTATTTCAATAAATCTTAACTATTTTAGTTTTTTAATGTAGAGGAAACATAATTAAAATATTTGATTCTGGTGAAGTTAATAAACATTTGTTTTTAAAATATGAAGTGGTAGAAATAATGTATCTCATCAAAATTCAGCCCTGATGTATTCATTTGAGAGTTTGTTAGAAGTGTAACTAATATTTCTTAAGAATTCAATAATATGATTTGCAATGGGTGCTTGATAGTTGTTAGTTTTAAATAGACTTTTAACTGTAAATTTTACTTGTCAAAAGATTTCATTATACATTTTAATTATTAGTAATCAATAAGAAACTCATAAATAAGTAATAACCTAAAATATTATATCATTGAAGAATTTATTGCAATAGTTATAAATTGCAAATTACCATTTCCCATAGAAACATTTGTTCAAAACTTCAATGGAGTTATTTGATCCAGATGTATATATTTGCCAAACTATAACAAACATACAAGCAAAAATGTTCTGAAGAATTTTTTACATGTAGTTTAAATAAAATCTTTTCAAATTTCTATGTTAGAAAATTTTAATTTCAGAAAGTGTGCTCTGCATCCACAACAAAAACTATTTGAAAATGAAGCAAAATAATGTTTTGTATTAATATTTTCTTAGACTTTTTCAAATAAAAGTAAGCCCATTATTAAGACAAGTGATGCCAAATTTGCCTAACCTTCTATATTGCTCTCAGTGCCTGAGGTTTTATTATGTAAAAATGACTTTTATATGAGGCTATATCTGTGCTTGTTGTAATCTTGTCATGAAGATACATTATGTTCTAAACTTGAACAATCCTATATTAAACCAAAATAAGGAAATATTAAAAAATATTATTTTCCTTAATGGTAAAATAACTAAAAAATGAACTCGACAAACTAATCTTTGTTGATGTGCAGTTCAGAAATCTCAAGTCTATTGCATCATACAAATTCATGGTGATTTAGCTGTTATCACAAAACCGAATTCTCTTGCAACCTTCCTTGATATTTGCTCTAATAGTAAAATTTCTCGTAATTTGCAGTTATCACTATAATTTTGTAATGTCACATTTCATCTGGAGAAAAAATTACCAACACTAACAATTAAAAAAAATTATTCAAAGCAATGCAGTCTAAAAATTTAAAAAGACCTACTGTGTTCAACAATATTCCTAATCAAAGTATAATAAATTATGCTGAAATTTTTATTCATCTATTTTATGACTTTTTTTTAGTTATATGTATTGGGAGGAGCACAAGAAACTGTTACATTTATTAAATATTCAAAAAAAAAAAAATTGAAAGAGCTTCAAGTGTAAACATTAATTAGACATTTAGTGTAACTGCCACCAATTGGTGGTCCATTAATTTGAATTGATACTTAATTTAAACAAAAATGAATAATGACATTTTTAAAATATTGCAATCCCTAATTTCCCTCTTATTTTTTTCTTTTTAAATTTATTGTATTTTCAATGTCTTTACAAAACTTACCATCAAAACAAGCTGTATTTTCTTGTTTTGAGAAATAAAGTATGATGTTGTTTAAAATTTGTGTACTTTACAGTATTAAAAAACTTTAAATTTTATTATTTTTAATATAAGTACATCTTACATTTGTTGTATTTAGGGAAACTCATTTTAAATTTCTATTTTGTGGAGGGAAGCATGTTTTTCTGGTCACTGCAGTATATCAGAAATGCACAATATCACAATCCTTAATGGTAATAGTATATGTTAATTTTGTTTCTGCTGTTTATTATTCAATTTAGCATCGCTTGTGCATGTTTGGCTGTAACTACAGAGCAACAACATCAGATAGCCATGGAAGGTTGGAAAAGAGCCAAACTAAACATCAAAATTAAGACTCAGACCATTTTCCGTTGTTATGGATTTGAAAATCAAACATATCCTCCTGAGGATCCACTTGGGGGTGGAGTCCCTTATAAAAATGTAATTATGCTCAAATTATAGTGTTTTAATAATTTATCTTAATATGTCTGTGGACACACTCCTGTTACAAGCATTTTGCTGAAAACTATTTTCATGAAATTCAATTGCTTCTACTTTCTTATAATAGTATGAGACTTTTACTTTCATTTAAGGAAAGGGGTTGATATCATTTAATTCCATGGCATATATCAAAATTTACAAAAACTTAGAACAATTTGTATAAGAGAATTTTTTAGTAAGTGAAATAAAACTGATAACTTTTGATGAAATTTGGTATTGTTAGTTTTATGCATTATTGCTAAAAAAATCATTATTTTAATTAGAATGTGTTTCATGTAAAAGGAAATTTATTTTTTGGAAAATCTTTGCATTTGATTTTTTTCTATTAATAGTTAAAAACAAATTTTAAACTTTCTTTGTTTTTTCCCCCTGCATTCTTTCACTCTTTTAATAATATTTTATATATGTTACAAATTTTCCCCTTGTATTGTAAATACATTCATTTCCAACATGATGAGACTCCAGGTTAACATTTTCATTTAACAAATTTAAAATCAGCTCATGCATTAATTTTTGAAAGAAATGTTTTCAATTTAAGCTTTGAATGGCATATCCATATTTCAAAAATGTAGTAATAATTCTAAATTGCAAAATCTCAAATATGTAGGGCTTCCTAATTTTTTGTCACTAGAGTTGAAATTTTTATTTACAAAAAATTAATCTTTTTGAAATGTGAAATTAAAACAATGATGATTGTAGATTTATTAAAACAAACAATGTTTGTTCTGCCATTTTAGCTTACAAAATGTGTTGCTCGGGATGGACGAAATCGATGCCCGCCATGTTGGAACATTTTGCGAAATGCGATTAACAGTAGTTTGAAAATTTGTGGTGGTATTGGATTATTCTTCAGTTTTTCAGAGGTATAATTTTTAGATATATGGATAAAAATGTAGCTAATAATTTTTTTTGTTCTGATCTCATTTTATTTTATATTCTTCCCATACAAAAAAATATATCTGGTTTTATTTGCTGTTCTAATACTCTCTTTTCTTTCTTTTTTAATGCCTTTGGTAATGAATATACCTTTCTATAGTTTGTTGGAGTGTGGCTGACTGTCCGCTATCGTAACCAGAGAGATCCTCGGGCTAATCCTAGTGCTTTTCTCTAAACTAACATTTTACAGGTATGCATGCAATGGAATGATAACTGATGTAAATGAATGGGGTGTAATATAATTTGACCAAAAAAACTAGTTTGATTTATATGGTGTTTGTTTCTAATCTCACAACTAAAGCTTTTAATAAATATTTTTGCCATTTCTTACTAACATCCCCTACCCCACATTTAATGCAAAAAAAAAAAAAATTTAGTGGGCTCTTTTTCATATTTTCTTATAATAGAATGTTTTTGAAAACTTATGGTGTAAATACTTATATAATTATTTTAAGAAAGGTTTTTTAGAGTATATATTAATGGTATATTCAACAACCACATGTATTTGGGACTAAAACTTAAAAATAAAAGATTTTTTTTTAAATTTCATTGCGGCATACGTTGATGAAGTTTCTTATAACTATGCACTTATTTTCAATTACTATTATACAATGCTTACTGAAAGTTTTCTCAGTATGATTTTCATAAAACAGAGCTATTTGATAGAAAAGTGAAGAATTGTCTTTTAGACTCTTATAAAAGAAAACTAATTTTGCAAGTTTTAAAATTTGTCAAATTTTTAATTGCAAAGTTTCTTAAAACTCTACACTTTTTTATAATTGGTTTTAAAACATATTATTAATTCTGAAAAAAATGTTACTATGAGTTTTGCAGGCCACTCTAAATAAACCTTATTAACACACCTATAATTAAAAACTGTAAAATGTTTTATGAAAGACAAAAGTATAGCTGTTTGACTTTGAAAATAATTTTAATTCAATAGATATCAAAGATATAAGAAAAGAACTTTACAAAAATTTATAATAAATAATGCTAAATATATCAAAAAATAACTTTTTCATAAGTTTTGATAAAGCAAAATTATATATAGTATAATGGAAATCAATATATGTATAATGGCTCAGGGCTTACAACAACATAAAGTTGCTTGCCTTTTTTTTTTGGCTAATTTATATTAACATTTTGCTATGAGCAAAATCATACTGAAATAAGTCCTATTCTTTCATCAGCTTAATAATTTATGATGAAAAAATAATGTTTATAAGCCTAGTTTTGCATGTTATGCACATTGTTAAAATTATTCAAAACAAATTATAATCCAATTAAATTAGATTTTTCTTGATGTTGAATTACTAATAACAGATCACATCTTATTGAACAATATTTATGATAAAAGTTAAGCATTAAATTTCCACATTAAGTATCTGCAATTTCTAAGTTGTTGGCATTGTCTCTATCAAATCCTGAAATTACCAAAGACATACCTCATAGAGGAATCAATACACATTAGGTCTACCGAGACTCAAAGTTTTCACATTGTTCTAATGTAAAAATTTGACGAATAGGATGCCAACTCGTGTGTAAACTTTGTCATTTGACTGGAATCTTGCCAACCCCCTCAAACTGCTTTTTAGTGTAATTTTAAACCCTAAAACAATTTACGTAATTAAAGCTGAAGCAGAATACACCTGTATAAACTTAGAAAAATATTATTATAAATTATTTACTACACAGTGATAACTATAAACAAATTGGATAAAATTATTTAAAAAACTAAGAAATTTTCTATCATTGTTTTAAACTTGATTACCCTTTTTGGATTTTTTTTTAAATGCATATATCATAGCATAAACATTTGTTGTAATTTCCAAAGCATATAACTTTGCTTCTTTTCCTGGATAATAGATGGTATTACTAATATACTACAAGTTCGTGAAGTTTTTGCATTGTAAAATAAATTCCATATTAATAAAAAAATTTAAAAATATATTTAATCTTACACAGAAGTGGTAACTAAGGTTAAAAAATTATTTTCACTTTTAAACAAATAATCGTGAATAAAATTTAATCTGATGATTTCAACTAATTATGTATTGATACTTTTGCTAACCTTATCCCATTATTAAATGTATTTCGATGCATATAGATTCGTACATTTCTTCTTTTTACTTTCTTTTTTAACTTATACTGATTTTCATTCTATCCTCATATTTTATGAAAAAATTCAGATTTTCTACCCAGAAATACATATACATAGAATATGTTGGCACTTTAAAACATTTTTAACCCTGCAGCTTAGTCCTAAGCATAAACTTGTTAACTGAATGAACTAACTAAACATTAACTTGTTGAATTTGCTTTTGCATTCTTAAGGTTTCTTACATTCTGCAGTGTGACTTACTTTCCATCTTACTGCTATTTACTGTGCTTTATCATAGATATCATTACCAATTAGCTTGTTTTTTATTACCCAAATAACATTTTAACAATTATTTCTAAAAATGCAATTCTGCAATATATTTTAAATTGCTTTTTTTATAGTGAGAAATACATGGAATAGTTTAGAATAAGGGGATTTAGATTTCTACAAAATAATCTTCTTAATAAAAAAAATTATTTCCGACTGTGTGTTCTTTTAAATCTTATCTCGGACCAATAATATGTACAAATAAGTGAGAAGATTGGCACCTAAAACTTTGTTTCTCCCAAAAATCTTAGTCCTAAGCCTAAGAGGGACTGTTTTATTTGCTGTGTACTTTCTTCGTTGAATTATATTTGCCCTAATTTTAGTGTAATGATCACTCAGACACATGCCAATTAATAATGGGTACTTACATTGCAATAAGTATTCAATTCTGTACTAATTAGGCACTTATGTATTAGCCTGTCGACCAGTAAATTGACGAAGATTTAGAATTCCCCTACTTATAAACAAAGTTATTGTGTTTGAGCAAGTGCAGCCCCCCACCATTACTAGCTGAATATTGCATCATCTGGCGATGTTTTTTTTTTATCTTTTGTCTCACATACAGTAAAATACTTGTGAACTTTAAATCTACATACTCAATACTGGGCAAAAATTCAAAGTCAAAACCATTTTAATTATTTAAAATATTTAAAAAGCAGTATTTGATGAAATGTTAATTCTACATTTGTAGCTTCAATACAGTTCTTAAGCAACATATTTTTCAGTCAGATTTAAAAGTAATTTAGAGGAAAAAAGTAAATTTTTTAAAAATGAAGACTTTTTTTTTTATCTGCAAGTGAATGTTATAGGAAAAGTGAAAAAGAATCTACACAGATGATTTTAATTCGGTTAAAATACAAAAAAAGGCAAAACATTTTTTTTTTTTTTTTTTACAAAATCTAATTTGGCATCAAAATATTACCAATTCCGTTTCATTGTTTTTTAATGTTGCATTTCGTTGAAGCTAGACTAGGACAATTGGTAACAGACCTCCTACTTTTGAAGCATGGTAAGTGTCAAGAATAACATCTAATCTGGCACTAAACTTCCATTCATCTAAATATATGTTATTAATAGAAAATCTTAATGTAATTTAATAAAAAAAATTAAGAAACTTTTTACAATATTAAATTTATAAAAGTATGATGTAAGGTATTTAATAGGGTAATTATATTTTCTAAACAGTATGTTATAGATTTTTTACATTATTGTTCTTTGGAACTCAACCATTAAAATTAAAAGCATCTCTTTTACAAAAAATACTGCTATTTAATTTATGATCCTCAAAATGTAAATTTGGAACTAGACATTTTGTTGTAAGTTAATTGTTGTTAGTTTTAATAAACTTTATTTAACTAGGTTAAGAAGTAATATTAGGTATAAACTCCATATTTTTTCCAAAAATTATTAGATCAATAATATATTAATATAAATAAAATCATTATCAATTTATTGTTTTTCACAGAAATATAAATATAATTTAGCCACGCTGTTGCTTTCAGTTCCACCTTGTGGTAAGCTTTTAATCTGTTTATATAAATGATACCATTATAATTAATATATTTTAAACTAAGTAATGAGCTGTAATTTTGAAATTTTATATCAACATTTAGATCTTAATTTTCTAAAATAGCTTGTGTTACATCATTTATATCTGTAGAATTATATATAAAATGCATCCTTGAAATTTTAACTGTGTATGGAATAAATATCATGGTATATTTTAAATAGTTGTAAGATTTTTACTATTTTTATTGGATGAACTGTAAGATGGTTATTTTGTTAAGGTTTTAGTTTCAACTGGCTTTTGATATGATTTTTGGTATTAAAAAAATGTCTTGAAATTTAACCTCTGGTAAATGTGTACTGAATTTTGTATTAAAAGCCGAAATGTGGTTATTAATTTTAATTTCTCATAATTGGAACATATAAATAGAACTATTGTTTTGGATATGCTTTACAGATTTCCTATATTTTTATTTCTTAAAACTCTCCCTCTCAGTTTAGTTGCTTGTTAATATTTGACTCCAGAAATTTTGTTTGTGTGCTTTAATAACAGTAACAGGACTTTAATTCCAAAGAATTGCCTGTAGTTACAACTGCAGTTTAAAGATATTTAATAAATATGCATTGAATGTTTCCACTTGTGTGCTTGTGAATCACAAGATCTTGTGGAATTCTGATTTTAAAGTAATTTATATTAACAGTAGTATCTGGAATATATATTAGAGCATCAACATTAAATAATAGATAATCAAGAAAAAATTACTTGATGGAAATAAAACCAGGCTCCTGATGCATTACATGTATGTTCTTGTGAGTGTGGGCTTAATATCATTGAATTTTGTAGTTCCTTAGTTATAATTGTTTTTGAATACATGTCAGGAAAAAAATTTAAATATTTCGTAAACCGTAATATTTTGGACTGTATTTTCTCAAGACAACTTCTTAAATGTCCTAACTTTTACTGAAATGTCACAATCCAACAAATATTAACTCCTTTATTTAAAGAGCTAATTGTTACACTATTATTTTTCCTAAAATTTATGAAAGTTGAAAGACATGATAGAAATATATGCATCCATTAAACCTAATGTTTAAAGGCATCTGAATATATATTGGCATATTTTTAAATAATGCTTTTCTTTGTGATAACAGTTTTGTGTATCAAAAGGATTCTTCATATTTTTATTTTGGTAAGCATTAGTAATGATAAATGTATATTATTCTGAGTTAGATATGCATACTTTTTACGATATTTAAATCATAGAAGTTTTAAGTTTCATTATATAACACAAAAAATATCATCCACACTAAGTTTCCAGTTGTCTAAGCTTTTAACAATCAATGTATCTTCAAGGTTTTAAATAATGCAAACATTTGTGGAAAAAATTGGGAAAACCTATGACAACAATATTCTTGATATTAAATGTTTGCTCTATCTACTACTTAAAGTGATCATTACATTTTTAGTATATGCTTGTTTATGCATAATAAGTGTATATTTTGTATTGTACATTTCAACCTACTAAAATACAATAGTCTTTATTTCTTGGAATCATGTTTAAAATAATTAGTGTAATAGTTAGTTCTATTGTGTACTTCAGATGTTTATTTTGCCTATACTAAATTAATTAAAGATTTTCACTTTAAAATAGTTTATTATGGGTATTTTCTCACATAATCTGTGGTTTGCATTATCTGATGCTGTGAAAATGCCATTATCAATCACATCAAATCAAGAACTTACTAAACCATTAATATTTGCTTAATCTATATTCTGTTCAGTTTACCCAGCAATCAAATCATGATAGATCTGTGTTGTTAAGTATTTTGAAAAGTCGTTAGCATGTAAGTGATATTAGTATTTTTTTGTATAAGTTTAATTTGTTCAGACTAAGATTCTGTAAAAAAAATCGGTCAAATAAATGGACATATTTCTTTTCAAATAATTGTAAAGCTTAAATTTCAGCTTTAGGAGTTTATTGTACAATTTTCTGAGTAACATTCTTTAAATATATCTTTAAGTTTATCACCTCTTTATAACAAGCAAATTATATATATTTTTTAACATTGAAATGCTGAATTTCCATTTTTGATAGTCATAAAAGAACATGTCATTTTCTGACAGAATAAGAAACTTTATGATTAATCTCATGATCTTATCCCTTGAAACAAGATGAAATGATTGTTGCTTGTTGATATGATGTAATTAAGACTTCATGTGTTTCCAGTGAATGTTGATTTGGATTTTAAAATTTCTTAATAAAGAAATTTTTGTTTCAGCTGTTTGCTGTATTCTTAACTCACAGATATCGTCAATTGTGGCTGCCTTTTAAAGAAAGATTGACAAATTCTCTTTTATGAGCTGTTGTATTAATCTTTGAGGAAAAGATTGGCATTTAATATATTAATATTTCTTCTTGACCACATTATCATTACCACTGTTTTATTAAAGTGTGTTATGTCTATATGCTAGAAGTCTTAAGTGTTAATTCTATTTTTTTTTAAATTGTTTTCATTATCTGTGATTTTTGAATATATGTATTTAAGGGTAGTCTTGAATGAAACATGAATGTCTACATGTGTTTTACTCAAATTTAAAAGGTACTGTAGTCTTATTGTGAACAATTATCAATGTCTGAATGATATGTTGTATGTTTTGTGCAATTTCTGTGTAATATCTTCCAAGATTTTATTTGTTGTAGTGAATTTGAGAATGCTCAGTTTTAATCATTATATATCCAGTAGTGATAGGGTTATTTAAATGTGCCATTGTGGGGTAGATATATGTCTTCAGTTCTTTGTCTGTCACTTTGTGTTTTTTCAATTTTTGTACATGTGCTCTTCAAGATATTCATAAAGATTATTCTAAATCTTAAAAAAAAAAAACATTCGATTTTAGACTTGCAATTCTAAAAAATATAGCTTTTTATCTTCAATTATAAAAAGATAATATGTAAGAACAAATAGACTGAAAATATTTTTCTCCCACTCTTTCTTTACATAATCTGGGTAATTTGTTTGTGATAGTAGTCGATGTCCTATAGCACACATGTCACCTAGTACAATGCCAAGGAAATGAGTGTATCAAACCATCCAGTTTTTACATAGTTTATTAAAACCTATTGTCATGTTTTAATAATTCAATAATTGGTTTAAATTTTCTTATTTTTGAGCACATTTTTCTAACCTTGATACTCATGCTGTTACTCATCTGTATGAATTAGTTTTCAAAATTAACAAGTATTTCCTTTGATTATTAATTTTATTGCATATGATTTTTTTAATGATTTAAAAATCTTGTCTTTCATTATTGAATAAACTAAATCTACAATCGATATTTCTTCTAAAATAGTTTTCAATACATTTTATTGTGTTAATCTTAATTGTAACTTTCAATTTTGTAATTATAAATGGCATGCATATTGTAAAATTAAATTTATGTTGTGGTGCATGTGGACATGTTTGTTGCTGACCACTGATTTATGAAACTCAGAATTATCTGTTGTTCATGAGGTGCAATAGTTTAGGCATGAACTATTGTATTTCAGCCTCAACTTTAATGACATAGAATATATTTCTCTGTGATATGCACTGTACTTGTACCCAGATTTGAATTTATTAGTGTGAATGTAATACATTGGGTTTGAGAACCTTTTCCAAAAATGTATAGTAGCTTTGTTATATAACAATAATCATTTTTATGGTAGCTTTCCTACTATGAGCCTTCAATTGTCGTTTTGATGATTCTCTGCTGGAAGAATAGCATAATTCATTTGCAATGCAATTTCCAAATTGAAAGAATAAAAACCAATACTTTTTCATCTATATTTTCTTCCTGTATTGTGAATAAGAATTGTAAACATCATGATGAAATTCTATCAAATTAGAATTCTGAATTGTTATTGATATGTTAGTAATAACCTGCTTATGCATACAACCATAACTTATGTTTTGATGTGTAATGTGTGAATTTTGAAATTATATTACATTGAAATGCCTAAATGAATTGCCTATTGAAATGAATAACTTAAAATCTCGTTTTCATAAAGATTCCATCATTAGTTGAATGTATAAACATTGAAGAAACTGTAAAAAAATTCCAATTCTATACAAATATCACTAGTCCTGTTATGTTTTAATTTCCTTTAACAAAATTTTCTTTTTAGTATCAATTTTCTTTAAATCTTTATTCTCAATACTACTTAAATGTTAATCATACATTTTGTAACTCTTGTTTTTTTTAATATATTATAGATTAATGTGTGTCTGAATACATACATTTCATAATAAAATGAAACCTCTCAATGAGATTTTTTCAACTGCTATGACATTTTAAAAAGTGAAGCAAATTATTTTTAAAACAACATAAAACAATATTACATAATTAGCCATCAAATATTTGAGAAACATATTGTCTAAACTAATTTAACTTTTATTACAATAAAATCACCAATAAAATTTTAAAAAATCAATTGGAAGGAAAATTTGAATATTTTTACATTTCCATGAGACCTTGTGTTTATTATTTCATAGGTGTTGTAAAATTTCCTAAATTACCGAGGAATTTTTCTGCTGAATATGTATATATTTATATTTCCCCTGATTTTTATAATTTTGTGATTTCATTGCGCTTTACATACTTAAAACAATTATGGAGTTCCGATATTTGTGTATTCCTTCTCTTCATACTAATAAGACATGTATTTATATGAGGCTTAATTAGTTAAACCATTGATTATGAAGATAAGGCCTTAGCAACCATTTATAAAAAATTATTATTTTGAAAACTTCTTCAAAGAATATTTTTGATGTTTAGGTACTTTAAATATGCACTAAAAATTATTTTATTATTCAAGATATAGTAAATATGTGTTAATGTTTAGTGAAAGAATTTTTGTATATCCTAGAATACTGCTATATGTTTCTCTTCTCTAAATTTTGAAAAACTTTACACTTGAAAGTACGTTTTTTGGCATCCTACGGGTGCTCTATTCGCTTATTTTAATTCTAGTTCAGATATGCTTGTGTATAGGAAAGTATTTAAGGCATTCAAAGGTATAATCTATGTAAGTACAAATAGGAACTGTTATCCATTCATAACAAAATTTAAATTACTTATCTAATGGTAATTTAAAATGCACCTTCATGTATAGTAATAATTTATTTTAATCCTTTTTTGGGGGGAGGGAAATGCACTAAAGTTATTCTTCATTTTAGATTAATTATTTCAATATAGTTTAAGCTTAGTAGTGTATTTTTAGTCACAAAAATTGAGTTTTTATATATTTATTAGTTATTTGATATTTTATTTTAATCTATTTTTCCACTGAAATGTACTAACTTTCATGTAAAGAGTTTCAATTTAGTGGTTGCATACAATAGTTTTATAATTTATCTGGCTTCTTATTAGCATTTATTGTATTTTTTCTTGTTGTGAAATAAATTGTCATGCAATTTTAATTTGTCTTGTCCCTTTATCATTAATTTCATTTATCATGTATTCCAGCAAAAACACTTGTCTATAATTTTGAACTACATTTTTTAATATTTAAGCATAATCTTCGTATAACACACACACACCCTCTTACTGAAGAAATGTGAAATGTACTTAGTGATGCTGTTATCTTATGAAGTCATTAAATTGAAGGTAGCTTTAAATAATTTGTGTGGGAAGGAGAATGCTTGAGTTTGTAGTAAATAATTTGTAAACAGGGTGAGTTGTATTGAATGCAATTAATTGTACACAGAAATGCTCTAAATTTTCGAGAAAAGGCTCCCATAATGTGTAATAGAAAAGCACTTCTGACCTCAATGAATTCCTGGAATTGAATGATTTATCTTTCTTCATTTATTAAAAGTAAACATTAAAAGCTAAGTAAATTGCATTCGCTTTAATTCAAATACAGTTGATCTAGTTTTCCTTTTATCAGTAAATGTGGGTCCTGCCAAACGAAACAAATACAGTTCTGGTTTCAAATGTAAAATCATTCAATTTACGAAAGAAACGGGATATCCTGCAGCAATAAGGATATTTGTTGTAAGTGATATTGTTCTAACGTGAGTAAAAGAAAAGGGAAGCCCCAATAATCAATACGCCAAAGAATAAACGCGAATTGCGTCAAGAAGAAACAAAACGGTCTAACTTTAATGAAATTTTTGTGAACTGGGTTCATAGAAAATGTAAAATGAAATTACTTGTAATAAGATGTCGTTAGAATGGATTACTTGTAATAAAAAAAAATATGTTTATTTAAAGTTGGCTATTGATTTGTTTTGTGGCATCAGTTCCGCAAAAATTTTGTCTCCTGTTAGCAATTTTTACTAGCATAGACTGTGTAGCGGTCGTCGGGTAAATAGACAGCCACTTGGACATGGTAAAATGTGGTGTCGGACATCCAAACTGTATGTTTCTCCTGCCTGTCTCTTTTTATCGCCTGTACGGTCGCATACGGGCCATTCGTCTCCGTTTATTCGTGGACAACAACTACTGAACCCTCGGAAAGCTATTCCTGTAATTTAAAATAATTTTCAAACTTGTGAAACGATGCTGTTAGTGACTTCGAACTCCGCAGTCTCATTTTGATCTTCCTTCATCATCCCAAAGATTCGATCTTGGTAAAGATCACCCAGATGTCATCTGTGTGCAAGATTGTGTTTTGGAAAAATCTCGCTTAGGTAGCAATACGACGTCGTTTATACTTGTACACCGTGTGGTAACTTTCACAGCAATGTTGATAGTACACATACAGCATGCTTTATACCCTTCTCAGACTCGTCCGAGGAGGCCATAAAGCCGAATGGTCATGATCACGAACTCATGGCTAGTGAGTCCTAGGGCCACTGAAGGCCTTGTCGTGTAGAGTGGCTCGAATTTCTCATGTTGGTGTGGTCTGGAAGATTGTAGAGTGGGGGTGCCAGCTTAGGTGTCTTCCTCACCACTTCACCGTGGCTCAAAATTGCAAGGTCCATCGCTAATAGTCCTCGCTTTACTTTAGAGTGCGACGTTTTCAATAAAATAAAATCACTCTAGCCCAATACTTCATGCTGTATGCAGGATGTTCCATGATTACAGTTAGTCTTTATGAAGAAGTAGGGGACATCGCAAGGATTCAACAACCTATGGTCGGTAATGTCTTTGTTTGGAGCTAGGTGGCGTTGTTCACACGAGCATTGGAGGAGATAGACCTGCATTGCCCGCAGAGGAGTATGGAGCGTTTTTCGAACCCGATCTGATAGACATGCACCAGATTACGGATTAGCAGAAGGAAATGCACGAGCAACAGAAAGATTGTGTCGCGAAAGATACCACAGAGATACACTGAACCGCCGTATGTTTATTAATTTGCATCACAATTTGTGTGAATACGGATCATTGCGAGGTTATAGGCATAGTGAGAGCGGGCCACGAGAGACGCAAACGCGTGGAACAAAATGTATTGAATACCGTTCGAAGGAATCCGGGTACTAGTGTACGAGCGGTCGCTGCTGCTGTAGGAGGATCTCGGAGTAGTGTTCATCGTGTTTTACAACGTGAAGGCTTACACTCATACCATCTTCTAAGAGTACCGTCTCAAAATATGATGCAAATTTACAAACATCCATCAGAGTCCACTGCATCTCTCTGTGGGTACCTTTTGCGATACAATCTTTCTGCTGTTCAAATATTTTCCTTCTGCCAATCCGTAAATCTGGTGCATATCTTCCATCTAGGTGTTCGTAAAACGTTCTATACACCTGTGCGAGTGATGACAGCTCAAATGACTGCGTTAATACGGATCTGTTTCCTCCAATGCTCTTGAGAACAACAACACCAAGCGCCTAATGAAGACGATTCAGGTTGCTTACAAATCTGAATCCTTGTGATGTTCCCTACCTCCCCTTAAAGTTTGTTCTAATAATTCTGGAACACCCTGTATACAGGGACGTCTTAAGACTTCTTGAGGCCCTCTCAAAAGTAGGCCCTGAGCTTCTACACAAATGTAGACCCCACCTTTGACCTTTAAAAGTAGACAATGCATAGCATACACTGTCAAAAATCTGAAACAAATAAACGTGCATGACTTACAAACGCACAAACCTGCTGGACCGACTGCCACCTTTTGACTGAATGAGTAATTATGTTTTACGGTGATAGGCCTAGGCCTACACATAAACGACGGTCATCACATGCAGCTAGTTGACATATCATCCGAAATTTCCTTTTTTTTTTCATAAAGTATACTACCGGGAATAACATTTGACCGGTGAAATTATTCTAATTGTGATCTTAGTAAGGCTAAATCGAGAAAGAGTATAGGTCCCCATTGTGACCGAGGCCCTGGCCCAGTTAGCCCATGGTTTAAGACATCCCTGTAGCCAGTTCACAAATCGTCCGAAATTCCCAGTTTTTTGGAGAATACAAGCAGAAATAACATTTGACCGTCGAAATTATTCGAATTTAATCTTATTAAGGCAGAGTTGAGAACGAGACGAGGCCCCCATTGCTTTCGAGGCCCAGTTGGCCCATGCCTTAAGACGTCCCTGTCTGTATATGCACAATTTCTGTATTGTACGTAACACTAGTCGATCTCCTGATTGGCCTTTCGGACCATCCTACCTACTGTTTCTGCTGATATGCTAATTTCTCAACTTCATGCTCCTTTTACATACCATTGTATTGTCAAATCGAAAGGTTTTTTTTTCAATGTATATCTTGTGAATAGCGTGCGTCTTAATGATCTTTAGCGCTTATACGAAATCATGCAGACAAATAAATCTTAATACACTCATTGCCATAAACATTTGCGCACCAAGAAATAATTGTGGGATCGCAACGAAACTGCGCATTATGGTTCATTAGGGCAAATATGCAAATAATTAGAAATGCAGCGTGATTGCGTAATCCACTAGAGGGCGTTGAACTTCGTTCTCCTTGGAGTATAAAACAGATAAGCAGAGCTTTTTTCAGTGCCCTAAATCTTTTGCAAAAGAAACGCTTAAGTAGACATGCCGTTACGCCGCCATGAGCAACATGATAACGACAATATGAGCAGCTGTCCGAGCTCGAGAGGAGAAGAATCATCGAGATGATGGAGGCTGGGTGATCAGCTCGTCTAGTAGGCCGTTCTGATTTAACTGTAAGGAATTGTCGGGACTAGTGGGCAGAAGACGTCATTTACACGGTGACCAGGCTCAGGACGCCCTCGACAGACCAGTCGTTGAGAAGACCGCCACATCATACGACACGCACACGTAGAGCCAACTGCCTCGTTGGTTTCTGTCCAGACACCGGTAGCACCTTCACTACGAGCTCCTGTGTCTTCCCGAACCATCGTAATGTGCCTGGCTGAAAGACATCTGGTATCGCGGCACCCATTACGTGTGCTGTCGATGACACCGCCCCCTGACGTCTCCGTTTGGAGTGGTGTCGCGCACACCAAGATTGGCTTGCAACGAAATGGAATCAGGCCGTCTTCAGCGACGTATCTAAATTCAGTTTGAGCAGTGATGACAATCGTATACGTGTGTGGTGGACCCGTGGTGAATGCCAGAAGACAATGCTCGGCCATACACAGCAAGGATATCACAAGACTGCCTCCGACACATTACCACCCTTCCCTGGCCTGCTCGATCCCCACATGTGTCACCAATCGAGTATTTCTGTGATTATGTGGGATGGCAAGTTGGGCAGCCTACGAGTTTGGTCGAAATAGAGGCACGTTTACAACAACTGTGGAACGAGATATCTCAGGACATCATACGGAACTTGTATGCCTCAATGTTCGCGCTCGTATCGCATCGTATATTCGCGCTAGAGGGGGTTAAAAAGAGTACTAAAACTTCCGTTCTCATTTGTACTTTTTTCTGCAATAAATGATCCTTTTTCTTTGATTTTCTAACCACTCACTTGTATCAAAGTAGTACTTACATATGTAAAATTTCGTTTCATTTTAACAATTTTTTCTTGGTCGCAAATTTTAATGGCAATGTGTGTTCGTGTAGTTTTGCATCAATTTTTTTTTTTTTTTTTTTTTTTTTTTTACTATATGTAACATTTTTTTTTTTTGTTGAATTTTTAAAATATGGGTGTTTTTTCTATTTTAATTCATTTTAAAAATACCATCGTGGTAGCCAATTGGTCTTGGAAGGTGTTATTGCAGTCATATCGTGGGTTCAAGTTCTATGTCACTAAATATGTCGTCTATCTTCGTTTAATCTGTGCTTTATATATTCTCATACAAAGTTCAACAGATATTTTGTCATCAAAACCCACTCATCTTTAAAGTTCAAATCCTATTTTATTTATTTTTATGGTCATATATGTAAAGCCCTATTTCACATGTTATCCTCCATTCGAAGCCTAAAGTAAAAATTGCTGTGTTTGTTAGTTATCAGGAATTGAAATAAACATACCAACTCTCTCTCTCAATCCCAAATTATGTACAGTTTGGCATCGGCTTGCGTTAAATCTGAATCCTCAAGTTGCTATGGTGTGGAAGTTTTGAGAGTAGGGAGCCAGCTCAAGTGTCATTCTCATCACTTTATCGTGTTATTAGTTCTTATATACATGCGTTTGTAAATTTAACAAACATTTTTCCATCATTTGAGTAATTAATGCAAATATTTTTGAATTTGCTGCTGAGCTTTAGAAATAAAACTGTGTATGCTATAAAGGTCCACTAAATACAGTCAATTATTCTTATTACCTGGAATAAAGGATAATAGCTTTTGTTGATCTATATCCCATAAAACTATAATTTGTAATAATCTGGAATAGAGCTAAATGAAGAAATTGGAATGTGACGGACATGCAACTTTTCGTCTAGTGTAATTAGGCTTTGATCTATTGGATCGAAGCATAATTACACTAGACGACCTCAATTAGACTAAACAATTTTCTTTAACTATATTTGTGAATTTATGTGAACCCATAACCTATCTAATGTTCCTTTACAATTTTGAGTCTATTATTGTGGATATCATAGTTCTCTTTAGGTATTAAGGTGTCGTGCCAGAAAACGAAATGTGTTATATACACTATACGTATTATATATATATATATATACAGTGGCCAAAAACCCTTCACTTAAACATCAACTTGTCAGTGCAGCATGTGGGCTGACGTAATGAACTTGGGTTTTTTTTTTAATAAAGTTTTCTCCTAGTCAGAGATTGATTGATGAAAAACTCACCGACATCCCACTTTGAAGAGTATTCTCCACAGACCTCTAAATTTTGAACCACGGTCTAACTGTGTGGTGCTCAACTCTCCAAACTTCCACATAGTGCCAATATGAGGACTTTGAGCCTCGACAGATTTAACTTACATCAGCCCCTCCACACGCTTAAGTCCTAGTCAAAAGCATCATATAACGTGCAAAAGTATCTCAAATCTTCAAAAAATGGAACTAAGACAAAAAAAAAACTTGCAAGTGGAACAGTGGGTGGAAAATACTGTGAATGAAAGAAGTACCAGACGATTAAAACACGTGTGCATCAACAAAAGAGAAACAGCGTAACAAATTGCAACGGAATATAATTCGGGATTATTGTAAATCATATCCGTACTTTATACAAGATGGATCTTTAGCAAAAATGGTTTAATAACAAGTGACAAACAACGGTCCTTCAGATTTCACCGCGAAACAAAGAAAAACTGCTTTTGTTGGCTACAAGTGCCGAAATTGGTCATTTGATAATTGAAAGAATTTTATCCGGTCTGGGGGTAAGTCAAAGATTTTTTCTCCATGACATTGATGGCAGGGTTTGTGTGAGACGCAAAAAGACGAAACTATAGATTAGGGATGCCGCATGACAACTTTTCGAGAGGGTGGAGGCGGAATCATGACCTTGGGAGCATTTTCCTGGTATACTCTTGGTCTTTTAATTCCTTTGGAAACATGCGTCAATGACAGCGTCCACCTTCACATCGTTGCTGACAACATATCCCCGTTTATGACCATGATGCTTCCTTGTGATCATAGCTATTTTCAGCAGGATACTGCACTCCTCTACCACTAGGCTTGATTTATTTTAATTTGGTTTAACCTTAACCTTTCTGTCTGTTGGTAAGCCTAAGGTCTGTTGAAAGCTCCTGAGCACCACATCCTAATTTGAAGGAATTAAGAGCTGTCATTTCGTTAGCATGGGCTAATATCTGAATGTATATGTGTTATGTACTATGAATCTTTAAATTTGCATCAATCTGTTCAAATACTATTACAGAATTGTACATAATGTTAGTAAAGTTTTTCAATCAATTCTTGACATTCATCTGTGACTCATCTATTTTATTTATAAAAAAGTTTTAGTATGGTACACAAATAAACAGATTTTTAAGCAACAATATTTAGCGAATGCTTACCACATTAATGATAAAAAAAGTTTTTTAATTCTTCTAGTGTTTCCTCTCCTCACCAGGAGGCGCAATATGTTCCCGTACCGTAAGAGTGTTTTATTCATTTCTCATAGATATTTTCACTTAATTATTAACTTTGTTAACTTAAACTTTATAGTACTTAAAATTCACTTGTGGACAAATAAACCATTTCTTTATGGTATCTCAATACCTTCAGACAAGAGATAAAAGCCTGAAAGGGCTAAGCGCTCCAAAAATACTTCCAGCTACAGTAGATTGTGTTTGGGCGATGGCCAGAATTGAGAAATTGCCCACGTGTGGGCCTCTCTAATTTGATTTTAATATTTCTTTTGTTTTGGTTTTATTGCAAATAAACGTGCTGTTCTTAATAAGCCTGTTGGATGGACCTACAATAACCTTCCACAGCTACGCACTACACATTTCTGTGTTTAAGAATAATACAATCAGAAAACAATCTTTTCTTTAATTTTTCCAATAGTGCTTACTTCAATACCTAAAATGTTACAAATTTTACCGCAGTTTATCATGGTGAAATAGCGCCCCTTTTTGTTTCAAAACTTTTATGTGAGGTACAACTGCTCAAATCGCTTCTGAGCTATTCAATTGATGAAAGTGGGAAACTAAGATGGATAGAGTTTCGTCAACGATTCTGGTTTAGAGTTGAACTGCTGAGACATGGGATTGGATGAAAAATATTTAGTCATTTCTGTCCAAATATCCATACAGTTACGGAAAAATAAATTAAAATCTTAATTAATATTCTATTTTTAGTTTTAATATCATGACTAGTAAAGTAACATACAAGTACTCTAGGTGTAAAAACACATGCTACTGGTACTTTTTGCAGGAACAAAAAGAAAATGTAATTAAAATAAATGGATATATACAAGTCTATCGTATCCATTCAAAACGTTATTTACATCACGTTTAAAGATGAACTTCAACTGGGTCGCTAAGTGCTTACGGGTAGTGAAAATTACTGGTTACAGGTACCAATAATCTCTCATAAATTTTTATCACCTGGTTTAAAATGTTGATATTCGTCGTCCAAAGCAACCGTGTTGAGTTACTGCGACACTAATGAAAATCAAAACCAGTAAACCCAAACAAAGAACTTAATTAAGTTTTTAGGTTATTGTTCTTTTTTTTGATAAAAAAAATGCTGATAATTTGTAAATGACCTTCATGACTCAGTAATACATGTTATTTTCCCCTATTCCGCGAACCGATGTTTCAGTAGCATTATGTTGTTTGAAACGGAAATGTAAAATGAAGAAGAGAATATCATTCTGAAAGGAGCGGCTGCCTTGGATCATATTTGTGAATTGAATCTTTTGTCATCTATTCTAATATAAGTAATTTATTTTGTTTCAACGTTGGAATTTGTATGCAGAATATTGTTTTAGCAGGTTCTCGTTCTCAGTAAAAAGTTTCAAAATTTGTCTTTAGTTATAACATTGTTATTTGATTAGTCCTTTTCCTCGGTTGTGAAGCGGGTAAGTCATAAATTAGAATGATGACTAACTCATCAACAAAATGGACATAAAAATAAAAATAGTTTGAAAAATGAAACTCCAATAATTCTGAAAAACTACAGTGCGAAATATAAAGCATTATCTTTTTATTGAAAACAAATCACCACAATTTTCATACCTTTATAATAAGTAAATATTAAAGACAAGAAAATTTTTCACATTTTACAACTGCAAAATATTTTTACTACTTTACATGATGACACAACAAAGACAAGGATTTACTAAAGCAGCCCTTGAAGCAAAATAATGACGTAGCTGCACTTGGAACCTGCGATAACCAGCTCTCACTCCTGCTGTGTTATCCTGCAAAGCAAATAATTCATTTATTTTCATTACTTT
Source organism: Trichonephila clavata (assembly GCA_019973975.1). Classification (NCBI taxonomy): domain Eukaryota; kingdom Metazoa; phylum Arthropoda; class Arachnida; order Araneae; family Nephilidae; genus Trichonephila; species Trichonephila clavata. Next base: position 200,847 of record BMAO01034590.1, read on the forward strand.
TTTACAAAAATTGAGATGGAGAATTTCACTACTTTGTAACAGAACCTCGATTAACCGAAATTTTGCATTATCCTAAGTGGTGATGCTGTAAAGAGTTCCAATGATGGCACACACACACACGTCAAATGATTGTCAATGACAATGATGTTCCGAGTTTGATTTAAACCTTTTGATGTCGGGCTAAGACAAATTTTAGAGGTATGCCGTCAAAATGTGAAAATCTTGTAACACCCTGGCAATTTATTATATTCTGTACAATGAAAAAGTCAGCGGAAAAAGCCACAGGAAAAGTACTGCAACAGCGAACCTTGTCGCCTATCTTTAAAGTAGATTCCTTGTTTTATTGATAAATATTGCATTTATATTTTTATTACAGAATGACAGTGATTTCTTAAGACTACTTGAGGCTCTGGTCCCTAAGCAGTGGTAAGCTCCATCTGCTCCCCTTTGAAGTTGACAGTTTACAGTATACACATTATGTCAAATACTAGAACTAATGATAACAAAGAAAAGTACATGACTCACAAACCGGCACGACGGACTGCCGCCCTTCGACTAAATCAGATTGTATGGTGGTTGGCCTAGGCCTAAACACGGCGACGGTCATGATATAATGCAGTCTTGCACAGTTGCCAGCTGGCATACAGTGTTCGAAATTCCCAGTTTTTCGGAGAATATGCCTTGAAATAACATCTGACGATCAAAATTATTCGGATCATAAGCTTATTGAGGTCAAAAACGAGACAAGGTCCCCTACCGAGGCTGAGACCATTTGGCCCATGCCTTAAAACATCCCGGCTGAACGTGTATTAATATACGACTTCCATAGACTAATTTACAGTCGATTTCATATCTGTAGCACATATGTGTAAATAATAAAACACATATAAATAATTACCATTCTCATTAACAGGGTAAGCAAACATTAGAATATATGCGCGTACTTTTTAATTAATCGAAATGATCAGGGGCGTAGCTACCGCTACCCCAAGCTACAGGGCCCCCAAAATATCTAAGCAAAACATGGTGAAATATTAAAGGTTCCCAAAAAGGGCCCTCAAGAAATTTTTAATACAGGCCCCGTTCAGGACTAGCTACGCCAGTGAAAATTATATAAGTCGCTTGTAACAAAATAGCTTATTTGCACAAATGAATGACAAAAGATAAACTAGTAGGAAACCTAATTTATATTTCCCATGTAGCATTGTTTTAAAAAAATATTTCATTACTCGTATCTCAAAAAATTTAATTTTTCAAAATACTGCCACACTGTTTGTCTTATTTACATTATTCTCAAGGAGCGAATGAGGACTATGGAGAATGTACAGTTCAAATCGTGAATTCGAGTCCTGATTTCGACAAAGACCTATCGTGCTGTACAATAGAAGAAACTATATGTAATTGGTCATCAAAATTTTAATGTGAAGTGGTAAAACAAAAGTCAGAAATTATATATAGAAAAGTGGGCATCAATTCAAGTATAATTCTCGAAACTTGGATTGGTACTTGAATGTGTTTTAACGACCGTGTTACATGATGTCAAATCAATAACTCTCATGTGATTTTAGAGAGACATTTATTAAATCCAATACACAAACCAAATTCTAAAATTTGCATCATTTTGGATAATTGAGGTTCTATTACATTGTTATTTTCTCCATGATATTTAATAAAACAAAAACAAAAAAAAAATAATAAGCTATGCGAAAAAATATATATAAGCCAAATAGCAAAGCAAAAGCTTAGTACAACATGCAAAAATAAAAATTTTAATATGTTAATAATTGCATTCGCATTATCATCCCAGTAAGTTTGAAAAGCATTCAAAAGGTAAAATGAATAAAGAGGGAAAAAAATGGTATACGAGAACAAAAGAATAATTAATTTAATGTGGAATCAAAAGGAGCGGGGGGGGGGGAGAAAACAATATAAATAAATTTATCTTTCACAGGGACAGTAAAAATAACAAAAGGAATACTTCTGATTTAAATTTAGCCATATAATGAGCAGGGAACAATTTATTGGTTTACCGTACGTGCTATATCTTTTGCACACTGTCTTGAAATGAAAGCATTTAATTTTTTCTTCGATCATCTTTTTTCCTTCATCAACAATTCACGAATATCTCTACGAGGTTGATATTTATCGCATCCTACAAAAGGGGGAGGGGGGTTCCGCTGCGGGGAAAAAGAGAGAAAAAAAAAGAATCTTTTGTAAACAGTAACCTTACTTCATAAACAATTCGATGAGTCGTCGTCATAACCTTTCGACAGCATAAGTGTGGAATATTGACCTTTAACACTCTTTCCACTCTCTTGTTCAAACAAACCGCGCCATTTAGATATTGAGAGCATTCATCCAAGAATATATTTTTTAAATTGAGTAAAGAAAAAACAAATACATGGAATTTGTCGATAATTATTGAATTATATTCCTGCATTTCGTTGAAAAATTTTAATGAGAATTTTTTGATTAATACAAATGAGAATTAACATAATGGTCAATTTGTCGAATCATTTGGAATTTAAGTCTGTTTTTCAAAATATTTGCTCACTGGAAAAAGCACTTCTTTTCAGGACATTTCAAATTCAAAATGACCTCGAATCACTGCAATGGTTCACCAGTGAAATTTATAAGTTTCCAATATTCAGGATAATAAATACAGAAATTGATGAAACAGACTATATTTGTTTCTCAATTTGGGCTCATATTCATCTGGAAAAAAACATCTGCATATTTTTATACACTCATGTCCATAAATTAAGGATCATTCAGAATCACACAGAAATTGAACTCTAAAATAAAAATTTCACCTGTAGAATTATCGCACATATCTTGCAGAGGAATATGCAAAGTACAGGAAACCACCAGATGGCGCGGATTGTACGTCACAATGACGAGAGTGTAAGAGGTATATAAGGAATGGTGGCAAAGAAGTAAAATTGTTCACAAGCGCTTCAAAAGCCTTTCAGTGCAATAACCGCATAGTTATGGCACAAAGGAAGCATTTGGAAGATTTTTTACGTGGTAGAATTATCGGACGACTGGAATGTGGACGTACCCAGCTGGAAATATCCGAGGAACTTGCAATCGACCAGAGTGTCATCTCCAGGCTTTGGCAACGATTCCAAGATGGTGGTAATGTGAGTAGATGTTACAGCACAGGTCGACCCCGAGTTACAACGCCGAATGAGGACCGGTATTTGGCAGTTACTGCCAAAAGAAACAGACGGAGCACAGCATCAGACCTATCTCATCAGCTCTCTTCAGCTACCGGTACGACAGTTTCAAGGCAGACCGTGTACAGACGCTTAGGGCATATTGGTCTATATGCTCGTAGGCCTGTCAGATGTGTTCAGAATCGCAACTCACTGTCGCCTGCGATTAACCTGGAGTAGAGAGCATGGATTGTGGACACCGCAACAGTGGTCTTGTGTGATGTTTTCCGACGAGTCCAGGTTTAGTTTGCAGTCTGATTCTCGCCGGACTTTCATATGGAGAGCGCCAGGTACCCGTTACCACCAAGAGAACACCATTAAACGACACCATTACGGTGGTGCAGGATGGCTCGTTTGGGAAGGAATTATTCTTGGTTCCAGAACTGACCTGCATGTTCAGAGTGTAACGATGACAGGCCACATCTATCGGGATGTCATTCTGGAACAACATGTACGTTTGTTTCGGGGCTCCATGGGTGCTGAATTTCTGTTTATGGATGACAACGCCCGTCCTCACCGTGCAAACATTGTAGACGAATGCCTTCAATCGGAGGATATCACCCGTATGGATTGGCCAGCATACTCACCGGACTTGAAACCAATAGAGCATGTGTGGGATATGCTTGGCCGACGAATTGCAGCCCGTCAACCCCCTCCCACCTGTCTACCGGAACTTCGGAAGGCATTGCTTGATGAGTTGTGTAATATTCCCCAAGATCAGATTGATAATTTGATACTCAGCATGCGTAGGTGTTGTAAGGCCTGTATTGCATCGTCCGGGAGACATACTCCGTATTAACCATCATACTAACCATGTTATACTGTTTTTTGTAAGTAGGTTCCTTTTTGAAATTGCTCCAGGGAGTAAAAATCGCAATTTTTTTAATTATGTCACACATATAGCATCTTTTTTGCTCTTTACCTTTTGTTTAATAAAGAGACTTTACAAATAAGTCAAATTTGTTTTGCTGCTGTCTCTTTCTTTGCCTGAACTTCATTATCCTTAATTTATGGACATGAGTGTACATATATTCTTCCAAAGATTAGATGAGATTTGTGTGATTCGTAGATTTTAAATTTTAACACTCCACTATGTGCAACATGACACATTTTCTTCTGATACAGTCAATTGAGAAGTTCATCTATATACATATTTAAATTATCTATTATAAAAAATATATATAAACCTTCTATCCTGTATGGGATTTTCTGTTATTTAAACTGTTTATATATTCATTTATTTTCGAATATATTAGCAGCTATTTTATTGACAGAAGAAAAAGTAATTTTGAAAATATAAGCATCCATATTTATTTATATATTCACAGTCTATAATAATGAAATTTCCGCTGTAATTTTCTGTAACACGTAAAATTTTCAGAGTAATATTTCATCCGCTTTCGACACCATTATATCTCATTCATATCTTCCCACTAATATAATCTGTACAAAAGATATAGAAGGTTGTTAAGCATTGATAATATTGTCAGTAAGTTCGATCAATGTTGTAAATCTACAAAGTTTTTTTCCAATACGAATGGCAAAAGATGAAACTAGTAATTATACGTTACGGAACATAATTTGTTAAGTAGGTAGTCTCATATGAAATATAAAAGGTTAATGGTTGGAAATATGCAAAATGGTTAAATGAAATTTATATGCACAGTGGAAATTCCTCACCATTTTCAAGGTCGAATTACACGGCATGCAGTCAGGAGACAGAACACATAGTACAAATCTAAAAATAAATTGCGTTGTGTAATATCTTCTATGAAAGATAATACATAGCAATTTCAATATACAAATACTTCCATTCTAATGCAATTACAGGAAAAAATATAGCAAAATATATAATGTCAGTTAAACTGAAATCTGTCAAAGGATGTGAAGTAAAATGTGATTGAAGATTTAGGTAGATTTCATACTGCAATTATTTTTAAGTGCGTATTTCAAAGATTGGCCAAAGCTAGCTTAAAAGCAGGGTATGTGGAATCCTCTGGGAGTTGGACAAGTTAGTATCAAAATCAAAACCACCACCAATCATTATATATTAAAGCAGCCATTTTTCTTACTCATGCTAAATCACACACTTTTTTTATTACTTACTATAGTAGTTAATTTATATAATAATTCACTTCGATTCTGTCGATTTAATGTAAATGAACGATTTCACAGGTAAATTGCGTAGATTTTTAATATTTTTTTTACAGCCTGTCTTTTTTTCTCTCTCTTGGAAATACATCTAAACATTTAAGTTTATATTAAAAAGCAATTTTTTTAATTGCTGGTGTAAATTCAAAAAATTTAATATATTACTATGAGCTTAAAGTTTCAATTTTTTAAGAAAAGTAAGTCGATAAATTCCACATAGAAATAAAATTATTTCAAAATTTTAAGAAATTGAACTTAATTGACATTACATAAGGTTCCTGAAAATAATTAACCGAACAATTAAAACTTTTTATTTTAATTTCTAATCAAAGAAAATTCGTATTACTCATTATTAAAATAAGTATATTTGTGTAAAGTCTAACTGCGCTATTTTTACCAGTTTCTCTTACATAACTTTCTATCACTTTATTTCCAATATTTTTTACAGGAATTTAACTATTATCTTTATAAAAATATCCGACAAAAACTTGTAGGCTATCGAAAACTCATTAATTTTTTCCCTCTTTAAAAACATAAAAAATGTAAATACAAAAATTTCTTAGTAATTGCCATTATAAATCTTTAATATAATTATCATACCTCATTGTGTGTTTGAATGAATACTAAATATTAAGGAAAGTATTTTCTTCTTTTTTTACAAAGTTATAGAAGCATTTATTTCAGTTCAAGTTTTATCAAAATGTAGATTATCTTTGTTTGATATAAATTAATTAATACTTGTTATTCATGAAATAAATCCTAAATATTAATCCAGTTGGTGTTAAAAAACATTCAAATACTTAATATTACAATATTTCCACTTTTCCCCAGCACTATTTAAGTACTCTAAAATTAAGAAAACTTCAAGTTATAAGCTTGTATATATAATCTTGAATTTTTTTTTCATTTAAAAAGATTGTGGAGTTGTGAAAGAAAAGCTAAAACAATTGCAATTAAAAAACAATTCAAACTTTTTTTTCAGGGTGAAGTAATACATTCCTCTCAGGAGTCATAATCCAAACATTAGCAAACACTTGAGAGGAAAGAATTCCAATAAAAAAAATGTTTGTACATTTCAAAACTAAACGAGGAATTTCTACAACAAATTATTTCAGTTTTAAAATAATATTTAAAATATTCCGTAATTCCTATATATTTTCACAAATACCGTATTTGTTTTTCATCAAAACACAATGGAAAAAAGAAGGAAGACTATATTTAAATTCAACAAGTTTTAGAATCTCACTTTTGAATGGAATTCTTGATTGAAAAATCGTGGGTTGCCTCTAGTGACAAATAAATGTCTAATACAGTAGGGCATCGTTTATCCGAACGTTTATTATCCGGAGCGTCAAATATCCGAACCAAAGTCCGGATCCGTTTTCGAACAGTGCAATACTCGACATTTGTTTCCTGTGAGGCCAAAAGTGACGGGAAAACCCAAGGTGAGGGATATTTGGGGAATTTCAGCTGTGTGATTTGGTAAACATCTGCTCGGAATATTAGGTCGGTGTGTTTCCAAGTGAGGGGGTGTATACGTGCTCTTTTTTCGAGTTTTGTTGATGTAGAAACCTGGATGGCATGCGATGCAGAAGACTGTGAATTTCAAATGCTAAATGTTGACAAGATTGTGACTTCCGTGCAAAAAGAATCCGACCCTGTCGACGATGAAACGGATAAATACGAGGACAACAACAACGAAAGTAGCAAATGCTGACGGTTTTCTGCGTTAGAGACAGCTATGGAGTGGTACGAAAAACAATCAGAGTGCTGTCTTACTCAAGTACTGCTGCTGAAGAGAATCAGAGACCTTGCACTGAAAAAACGAAGGTGTACAATGGTACAGCGAAAAATAAGTGATTATTTTCCACAATCAAGGTAAAATTGCAACATTTTGCACCTATTTTGCTTTCACTTCAAGCATGTTTCCCGCATGTGATGATTTTCAATATTTGTATAGTGTCCAGTATCACATACTGCATGGATCGCATTCGGTTTTCCAAACAATCGCGTATCCGAACGGTATCCAGTCTCAATTGATTCGGATAAACGACGTTCTACTGTATTACAAATTTCGAAATGAAACGATGAAATACAGTCGAACCTCCATTTTACGAGCCTCTATCTTGCGAATTTCTTTATTTTACAAACAAGACATTTCTTTATTTTGGAAACAAGAATCAGGTATATTTGAGGATGAATCTCTATTTAACGAACTTTTTTTTCGAGATTTAACAACTTCGTTCAATAGAGGTCCGACTGTATTACCAAAAAATACGAACTTTAGCTTTCTTAAAATAAAATATGAATCAATCCAAAACAGAATCGTTACCTTTTCTCCATCAAAACAGAATAAAGAGGGAGAGAGAGGGAAAGCAACATTTTAAAATTAAACTTGATCACTCCCCGCATAAAAATACCATTTTAGTAATCAAAAAGTTGAAAACAAAAATGTGCGGTTTTAATATCACCCTTAGTAATACGAGGTTAATTACAATATTATACAAGGTAAACAAAAAAGCTCTTGCCATTTTTAATGACCCAAAATAACATGACATACAAACAGCGTAGCCTATTGTTTATCCTCCAAGTAATCACCATCGGCATCCAGTACCTTCTGCCAACGTGTCTTGCGGTAAAACTCAGGGGTGTGGGACGCAAAGAAGTCCGTGAGAGCTTCAGGCACGTCTGCTTCATTGGTGAAGGATTTACCGCGAAGATGATTGTTCAGGGAATGGAAGAGAAGGTAATCTGATGGTGCAAGGTCAGGTAAGTAAGGAAGATGGCACAAAGTCTCCCAATCAAGTCGCTGTATCGTATTCCTGGCCACCTGCGCGACATGCGGCCTCGCGTTATCATGCAATAACAGTACACCCTTTCGATTAACCAGTGCTGGCTCCTTCTGATACAATGCCTGTTGTACAAGTTCCAATTGCTACAAATACAGGTCCGCAGTGACCGTTTGGCCCGTTGGTAGCAACTCATAGTGAACCACTTGACGACAAGTCCACCAGACACAAAGCATAACCTTGCGCTGTGCGGGACAGTATCCTGGGGTGACAACCAATGTTTGGAACGCTTGGGTGTGTCATACAGGATTCACTTTTCATCACTGGTCAGCACCCTATTCAATATGGATGCGCTACGGTGGCGAGAAAGCAACGATAAATAGGATGCCACTCATTGTTGCTCATGGACTTCCAACAGCGTGTGAGGAACCCACTTGCTTAGCCTGTACGTCTTACCTAAGGGGTGCAGATGAAGTCTAGCCGTTTCACTGGAAGTGTTGAATTGTCTGTCAAGTTCACCACACGTTTGACTACTGTCCTCCTCAATGGCCGCCTACAGGGCTTCGTCATCCAAGACCTGTGGTCTTCCTGTTCGAGCTTTATCACACAGGGACAAATCTCCCGACCTGAATTTTTGAAACCAATGCCTTGCCGTACGTTCATTGACAGCACTATCCCCAAACGCTTGACATATTCGGCGACTTGATGCAGCGGCTGATAAGCCCACTTTGAAGTCGTAAGGTAAACAACCCCGAACGAGTCCTTCGATACGACCATTTCGCTTAGCTACTGTACGAGTTCCGATTGATGAATGTGAGCAGTGGACCTGCCTTTATAACAAGTGATATTCCTACTCTCGACTGACGGTTTCTCAACACGTCATATACGAATTTGCATACTTATTCTCACTTCTTTCAATGAAAACGTACAAACGGCAAGAACTTTTTTGTTTACCTTGTAAATTAAATGAGATAAGTGCAATCTATATACATATTGTAACATTGCCGGGACTGGGTGGCGTTGATGGTTAGGCGCTGACCTGTCATATTTCTACATTCACCGAATTTGAAATTCTCTGTTGCACTTACTGTCTTGCCCTTTTTGTTCTTTTGCTGAACTAGCCATGTTAAATAACGGGTAAAAATCGTAAATATAACACAAATAAACTTTAAAATACAGTTATGTCAATGAAATTGACTATGCTATGCGTAGACAAACTTTGAATCATAAGCAATTGTAGTCCACGGCATAACTAAGGCAAGACAATAAAAAACGAGTGTAGTCCCCACCACCCCGCGACCGATCATTCGCGTTTGTTCTTAATACTTCATCGACAACTTTGTTATTTTGAAATAAAATAAAAACCATTTTAATCGCTGGCGTGCCCAAAATATTGTGTCGCGTGCCATCAACGGCACGCGTGCCACTGGTTCGCAATCCCTGGTCCAGTTCATTCAATATAATTGGTAGTAAAATAACATTTATATGATAAAAAAAAGTTAGGAAAATAATATTTACAATCGAATATTTTTCTATCTAAAATTTTTTTTTAATTAGGTTTCTATTTTTCATGGTTTGCATGCTTCCTTTAGGATGTTGTATTTTGTGTGGCCAGCAGTGTATTTTTAATGACTATTTCTTAGGTACACCACAATTCTCTGTCATAAAATATTCTCCCAAATCCACTAGTTAAAGGCTGAAAGCACCTGCTCTATTCCGATAACTAAAGTTACACACCATCGAGAGTGGCCAGTACTTGGAGGATGATCATCTGGGAACACTGGGAAATAATCAGAATTGCGATAAAAATTGTACTGTCTCTGGTGTTTCTGCTGTACTTATCAGCGGGGTAACACTTCGTAGCACATTTAAACTCCTTGTTCAAAAAGATGACGAACTACTGGCTACTCACCTCTTACTAGATTTGTACTGCAGCAAATGAAAGATGCTTGGAATAAATCTACAGTTCTCATCATTGATGAAATTTCGATGGTGTTTCATCAAATGTTGACAATGATTGAGTCAAAATGTCTTCATTTGATGTAAATTTTTAAAAATTTGCATCAAATTTCAAATTGAAAAAACTTTAAAATAAAATATGAAAAAAAATATTTGATCTAAAGAGGTATATATTTCTAACTAATATAATTCGGTAATATTTCTAACTAATGTAAGAGGTATAATTCGCACTAAAATATGAAATAAAATAATTGTATCACTTCCTGACCACAACAAAAAATTTGCAGTTGCTCTTAATATGTTTGTATTTATATTAACTATAGTCAGAAAAATTTTAACTAAAATTGTGAGAGAAGATGAAATAAAAGGCGGTATAAAGTTTTGTACACGAATAGCTTTTACAATATCACCTATTTCTTTTCTCTCACAATTATATTTTAAATTTTAAATAAGATGAAATAAGGTGCGGTATAAAGTTTTGTACGAATAGTTTTTACTAAATCAAACACATATTTATTTTCTCTCACAATTTTATTTTAAATTTTACTGGCTGCTTTAAAGTTAACATAAATACAAAGATATTAAGAGCAACTGCAATTTTTTTTTGTTGTGGTCAGGAAATCATATATAATTATTTTATTTCATATTTTAGTGCGAATCAAGCTAACACAGAAACAGCCTTTAGATTAATAAAAAATTATATTGTATTGACAAAATATTTTCGTACAAATGCGTTATTAAAGTTGTATACAAGACTTAAAAATTAAATACATGTACGTATACTTATTGAACACAATGTAAAAAGTACATAATATTTATTCTATTTCTCTCAGGAACTATAAATAAAAATACAAACAGGAATTACTTAATTTAAAAATTTGAATAAATGAAATTATGCATACATATGAGACGGTGCATATCTGGAGGACAGAACCCGTGACTTATGGATTCGTAAGCACGTAACATACCACTTGCCAAAAGTGATCACCGATTTCCTGAGGCTGTTACTGGCTTATGTAGATGATACCACAACATATACATAAAACATATTGTAGCACGAATTGTCGAGAGTCGATGAGGAAGTGTATTTTATAATGCCAGTTTTGAAATAAATAACTCACCATTGAGGCAATAGCAATATTCCTAAAATTACTTATTTATGATATACTTATTTTAAATTAGAAAAATTATTTAGAATTTTATTTTTGCATTGCCTTTCAACTTTTAATAATTATTTGAAAACTTCATTCTAGAAACTATAAATAAAACAAGAGTTGGAAATTGAATATTGTGAGACGGAAACAATACATGTGCCATTTCACGAATTATAAAACAAATCGTATATTTTACTCTGCAAACTTAATTCCCATTTTAAAATTCTCAAAGCCATGAAAATTTTTACTAAGTTTCTCAAATATTAACAAAAGATAAAATGAAGTATTGTACAAAATAAATATATAGTACATAGTTTGAATAGCATTATTTTACTTTCACGTATTTAAGGTACGGGATCAAAAGTCTAAAATATATAAGTGTTGTTGGGTCTTTAAAAAAATTCGTTAAGAATGTATATGATTATTTATATAAATTTATTTTTACTGTAAAAAGTTTTTGAAAAAAAAATTATTGATTTTTAAGTTGTATTAAAAAATTCGCAGGTTTTTTTCCCCCCTTATATAGATTTTCGTTCCTCTCTAAAAGCTATATTCGCAAAATGTACAAGATCTTGAGCGAAAAGCGGAATAGATTTTCGGATTGAAAAATGCCTCAATTTTCATGAAAATTTGCAAAGTTGTAACTGATATTTCTCTGTTTATAATTCTGAGTTCTCTTAAAATATTCCATAAACAAGATTTTATTTTAACAGGTAAAAGAATAGCTCCTTTTCATAACAATATAGGAGAAAATTGAAAAACATTTTATACCAGAAAAAATGGTTCAAATTGAATAAAAATTAGTGGTTTGATACAATCTATTTATGCCGCTCTCTGTAGGATAAAGAAGCCAGAATGTTGAATTAATGTTACAGAAATTTTGTAACTGAAAAATTAATCCGAATTCGATTCGATTCTTTAACATTACGCAAAGACAAGCCTTAATGATTTAAAATAGCGTTTTTATAAAATTTCTTCTAATATTTAAAAATAAATTACGAGTTGGATTCAAAGGGTTTTAAATGAATCATTAATACAGAAGAAGAAGAAAAAAACTTTGCAGCGTAATTTTTTTTTATCTGATAAGAATTACAAAAACTTTTTTAGTTCTGTATTTTTTAAATTATCAAAATAATCAAAAGTACATGTGTGGTTGATTTGTTTACCAATAAGAGTATTCATTTTAAATTTTATTTTCTTATAAAACAAATAAATATATTATATATCGCATGGGGGAGTTTGAATACAGAAAAGCAAACTCATTTTGGGAAAAATGAAAGTAATTAAAGTAAAGAAATTGAGAAATTTTAATCTCTTAACAAGATAGCAGAGACGTACACGTATAAAGACTATTTTTATTAGGGGTGAGGATGTATTTCAAGAAACACGTGGAGAAAACGCCGAGTTGTAACTAATAGTCGTCTAAGAATTAAAAATTAATTGGGGGGAAGGGGGTCAATGGAGGGAAGGGGTGAACTCCCTGGTGCACACCACTGAGCCTTAGATGTATTAAAATTACTAATCTGAATACTTTCTGTTACTAATACAATAAATAATAATTTTTTTGTTCCGTATAACCTTTAGAGAGATATCTGAATCAACAGATATATAAATTCTGCTTCCCTGTTTTAAGTATGTGTGCCTTATTGAAATCCATAAAAGAAAATTTGTCCTAAAAATATATCCGATTTTAGCCAAATTTTGTGAGAATTCATATTTCGCAAATCACATTACTATTCTAATAGTTGAAAATTTACAGCATTCATCTAATTAGTCAATATTTTATCCATAACTCATATTTAACATTATATTTTATATAAAGCTGATAATTATATCGTTATTGTTAAAATAAATTCATTTTTTCCTCTGGTGATAATCAAATACAACCATCATACAAGGTGAAAATCACATATAACGTTAGTGGTTATATAAAAAGTTTTTGTACATAATGTCAAAATCAAGCTTAGCAGAATTAAACATATATCATTGAATGAAGTGTGGGGGGGGGGGGGGGGGAGGTATTCCTTAATTTTATGTTATGTTACTCGTGGATGTTCTGTATGAAGAGAAGAACAATACTGGGCATTCATAATTAAAAGGTCAAGTCGTGATTCTAACTGCATCTTGCGAGATTTAAATTCTACAATTTTTATAAAGATAAATTACTAACTGTGAAGCCCAGTGGCTGAAAGGCAGCGTATCGTGCTTCCACGCCACATGTCCGGGTTCAAACCCCGGGCTGAGCAAGTCGACTCAGCCTTTCAGTGGGTCGATAAATGAGTACCAAGCTTGCTTGGGAACTAAACACTGGTGGTTTCGCACCAGATTGATCACCTGACCGGATCATCTGCTTATGCTCCTCAGTGTCCAAAGTCATGAAAACTTAAATGGGCACAGTAGGCCTGGTTCCCTCTATGAGTTGTTGGGCCACTGAGTTTAGTTTAAATTACTAATTAGATAAAAGTTTCCCGATTATGGGTGTTCATGTCACGGTGAGTAGGGATACTCTTTAAACGTGGGGGGGGATTAGAAACTTATACAATCTATATATTACATAATTAACTATATTGTTTCTATGCCGTACTTCTTTCAAAACTACTTGTAAATGTGCTTCATATAAATTTATAAATTGCCCTGTTTCTATTTCATTTCTGAAAATTTTATTTGTTTGTGCTTTTGTTTCTTTCTTCTTTATTAATGAAAAAATTAGTAATTTTCTGCTCAGTAGTATTCTATAAAAAGGGGGAAGCTTAGCGCCCTAAAACATTTTTAACACTGCTAATTCTGAGATATAACCCTGTTTTTTTATATTTTGGCTCTTAACTCTCCAACACACGTAGTGGTAAATTAATTGCAGCTATAATTATCAAAAAGTTCCACGTCGTCAAATTTTTATTGAGAGCTGACTCAATACTGCGTCATCCACTGGATTCGATCAATTATATTGCAAAGATTAAATCATGTGATATTTTTGGACACTCAACAAGTTTCTTACGTTTGAAAAAGTTGTGGGCTAATGCACAGTAGTAAAACGCTTTTGTTTATCCTATATTACTCTCTCGAGTTTTCGTTTGGTCATTATTGTGATATGTGAAAGTACTGCACCTTCATAAATATGTGTCATTTTTTTAATTAGAAGCCTAAATAGAAGACGTCTTCTAAATTAGAATCCATCTTTTATTGATGATGGAATCTTCTAAATTAGAAGATCCCATCTTGAATAAACGAATGTGTGATCATCATGCTTTCTTGAATTTTTTCGGACACGACTGCGTCCAAAATGACCAACGTTGTTTTATATATATGTATGCGTGTGAGATTGGGTATTATGAACTGTCTTAGTAATGTTGCCCTCCCCCCCCCTTCTCCCAGTGGCGTAACGTTTTCCCCCGCATCGCTGAGGTATCGGGATTCTAGAGAGCCCAAAACCTATGTTATGCTATGATTAGGAAATCCTTTGCAAGATCCGGCTTGGGACACAAAACTTGACTTTGCAGGGGGAGGGGGCCTAATATTCTCCGTTAAGCCACTGCTTTTTCCCAATATGTAAGTTAAACACAAAAATATCCTTGTGTTAATTTTCACTTTCCTGATCCAATTAAATTACTGCGCGATTAAAAAAAGAAACTAATTCTTAAATATTCAAAATATTTTTCTTTTTTTTTGAAAATGATAAAACGCATGATTTTTATTTGTATTTTCTAGAAGCACTGTTTTTAGATAGTTTAAGCGATGGATAAAAAAATGAATGCATGCATGTGCATATCTAATTTTGTTTTGGAAGATAGGTTCCCAAAAAATACGCGAAAAAACAAATTCGTGGAAAAATTCTATATTGCATCTATGGAAAAAATCTACCAAAGCTTTTTTCTTGGAATTTGGATCGATCATATTAAATCAAAATAAGTCGTGTAAAAAGAGTGTTAAATTTTCTTTCTACTTTTTTTTCAAGGTACATATGTACATTTTCTCCAAGTTTTATAGTTTTAGCGTGCATCTGTCCTGTAAGAGATGACCTTCAATCTATTCAACGACTTACAAATTTAGTCTAGATCAGCGATCATAATCTGAAGCAAATTTTATTCTATATCATTTCAAAATTCATTTTGTGTTCACGAAATTTTAATATGTCTAACATATTAGAATTAATATTGAGGGATTTGTTTTATTTTATAATGGTCTATAAACTTAATTTTTTTAATTGGGCCAAAAGACGACCCCGGGGTTTTGGAGCTTTTTCTATGAATCAGCTACCATCTTACCTGTGGAAATGACGGTACATATATTTGTACAATTTTTTTTACATATAACAAAAAAATGTGGAGGATGTGCTTTATGTACTTTACAGAAACATCTCTCTCTTTCAGTCTTTTTCCGTTCCAATCAAAATGACGGGCTGAAGTTTTGTTCTCCATTTCTCGTGCCCGCTATATTTCTGGGCTGGAATGTTCAAAAGTAACACGCCAAAAATCCATTTTTTAAATCTGGAAAAATTCTATTCCTTATTTTAACAATCAATGCAGCACTATAGACTATATATATACTTAAAATTAAAAATGTAATGGTGGTTTATTTTAAAGTACACTTACTTTTATTCAATTTTATCGAATTAAAAAAAATGCACTTTTTTTTACTGTTTTCTTGAAAATTGTGCATTCTACAAGGGGTAATGAATTTTTTCAATGAATTACAAATTCAATCCTTTTTATTATCCTAAACATATTTTATGCTTATAATTTCCTGAGAAACGTTTTTTTTTTTTTTACTTATCAGAAACTGTTAGAATTTTGCTCATTGTGTGGTCAATCAGGTAATATTATAGTAAAGTATTATTCACACAAGTAATTACAATAATGCTTATAAAACAAAATATTTTAGTGAAGCAAAATGAAAATTTTCATCTATTATATAATTAAAAAATACTTATTCGGCCCTCGTATTTTCATTCTCAATTTCAATTCTTAAAATATCGGTAAATATCAAATATGCCCATCTTACCTTTACTTTGTTTTTTCTACAGAACAAAACAGTAAAATGTATAGGTACTAACCCTATTATTAGCTCCTTCAACAATTACTTCTTTGGCTTCTTCACAAGATTCATTACATGAATCTTCAATCGAAAAACTGCTATTGGCTCCCTTAGTGCTAAAATGTTTGTTTGCCTGTGCTTGGCTAGTGACAATTTGGCTAGATGGGTTGGTTAATCGACTGTCAATTTGTCCCTCAGAACTATCAAAAGAAGACGAGTCCTCTATAAAACCTAGGTTCACTTCCCCAGTTGGATTTGATTGTTTCTGATATAAGTTATCGTCTCCGGATATTCTTTTGAATTCTTCATCGTAGGGAAGACTTTCCTGGGTACGTAATAGCTCAACAGCTAACGAAAGTTTGTTGACGTACATGTGTTTATTTTCATTCAAAAAAGTCTCACTCTCGTAACGATGTGGTATCAACTCTACGTCTTCAGAACCTGCTTCGCTGCCACTATCCGCTTCGTGAATAATAATTTCATCATTGGTAATGCTTCTAGGTACTTGTGATTCTGGATCCACTGGACTAAGTGACCTAGAATCAGTCTCCGATTGATCAGTTATACTTTCATCATATGCTAATTTGTATATAGCCTGATTGGCTCTTAAAGACTGTAAAGTAGTTATACCTTTCAGTTCAGAATCAATATCATGAGAAGAAGAATCTGAGTTCATTGAATATGATGAGTAAGGAGATTGAGATAAAATGATTCTAGATTTCGAAAATTTGTCATTTGTAAGAGGAATTTTATCAGAAAGTGTATTTACAGATGACTTTTCATTGTTCATTATCTCATTATGTGTTGCTTTGGCATCAACAGGAACGGTTTTATGCACTGAACTTAAAATGTCTGGAAGTGGGGACGAAGACAGATCTTTGATTGAATTGTATTTTTCTGTTTCTTTATTTTCTTGATGATGTGAACCATCTGCTACGCTCAAAGAAGGACTCGATGCAATTATTTTACGTGAGTTTACATTTGAATCTCGGTTTTGAATTGAATCCAACAAATCTTTTTCTTCTGTTTTTTCGGCAGAGTTACGCAAGGGATTTTCAGGAAGAGCATTGATATTTAGAACAGTTTGCTCCAACTGAAATGCTGTGCCAATTTCAACACTGGCCTTCTTTTCAAGATCTTTTTCCGACGCTGTCGAAGTCTGTAACGGGTCTGGAGTATTTTTTCTTTTCATTTTCTCAGATATATATATATCTTCTTTTTCCTTTTCTCGCAAGGTCTGGCAGTCAACTAATTCATTAGTATTCGGAACTACGCTATCAGAAACACACTCAGAATCTTTTGATATGCTTTGGCTTTTAATAAAACTATTCTCGGTTGAATCATTCAGATTATTCTGAAGTTTTCTTTCAGGAGTTCTTGTTGTATGCACACCACAAACTTCTCGATTTTTCCTGGACTTTAAATTTTGGCTTTCTTGGACGTTTTCATTCTTTTCAGCTTGCGGTAAACCCATATTTTTGGATACTGGTATTTGTTCTTCGAGTCTTTTTACGTTGTTTTCTTGCATTCGTTTCTGAAATTCTGGATTGTAAGCAAGTGCTTCAGGGAAAGAAGTCATTGTTTTAGAATGACTTGAATGATAATCATTTCGTCCAGAATGGGCATTTGAGCCTAATTTCCTTGATCTGTCTTTTTCTTCTCTGTTACTAGAATAATTTGTCTTTTCAGGTATGACAGCATATTCAGCATATCCTTCCTAGAAAAGAAACGCATGTGAAAGTCCAACTGGAAATTATTCACACAGTTTTTTTTTATCCTAACTAATCAATATTATTCAGAAAATCTTTCCACATATAAAAAAATTATCTAATTTTCTGCTATATTACATGCATTATTCTGTGTAATATAAATGTAATAATTATATTTATTTCAAGACATTAAATGATACAAAACCTATATACAGGACCTTATTTAAAATTTTTGCGTCCGTCGAGAGAAGATGAAAATTGTCACCAACGCCGCAAACTGAATCTCCACCGACATTTTCCGTTAGCAAAAATAACACCAAAAGTAATTCTTGGGGCAAACGGCGCCATATACTCAGTTTCTCTGTTTTAGATACATTTTTTCGTAAGTACTTTTAAAGAATATTTAGGAATTTGTTTTGTTTGATTTTTATATTTATAATATTTCTAATTAATTAAACTGCGTAGACCTATTAAATTTATCATCACTTTCTACTACATTGACTGACTGATTGCTTGTTTACTAGCATCACAATTTTAAGCTGCACAAGGGATTCTGGCGACGGACCTCATACTTTTGAACCACGGTCAAGTGATGAGGATAACACCTGCATTTCACGAAAAGCTGATTAGGAAAACATAATGAAAGGCAAGGCAAGATTACTTTCGTTTCAACATCATTGTAATCTGTGTTTTTGAATGTAAGTAAACACGTTATCATTTTTTAAAACTTATTTTAATTTGTTTAAAATAAACAATGTCATAAAAACCTGATGCTTATTATATTTCCTAAAATTTTGGTAACAATAAAACCATATAATTTAAGGAATAGTTTATAATTATAAGTTACTAAGTTAAATGCTTTCACCTTTTGTTTTCTTATTGTTTCGCTTAATAAAAAAATGCTGCCCTATAAAATTTGGCGCCTTGGATCCGCGCCCATATTGCCATTGTCTAAATCCGGTCCTGCCAGTATCATATGCTTCAGTCTATTTTTCTAGACAAAATAATTCTATACAGTTATAAGAAAAACAGGAAAAGTATGTTCATATATATAAATCCTGAATTCTTTCTTTTAAATAGCCAATCTCTACCTTCTTTTGTTCCTAAACTAGCATTACTTATATTTTATGGTTTGCTTTCTTTCCAAACAATCAATCAAGGCAAGTGCCTTACAGAAAAAACTACAATGAAGAACACAAGAGTGCTTTTCATTGTACTATTAAATTTTAGAATTTAAATAATTTCTAACCATGTATAAAAATCAAAAACTCTTAACCTTTACCAAAAAAGACTGATCAAAGATTCTTTTTTAAAGTTCATAGATTTTTTTAAAAAAAAAACTTAGATAAGCTTAATTTGGCTTAGATGCCATTCCTTATTAATCTACAAAAAGATATAAATTTTTAAACTTTCACAACTTTTGACTTATTGTAGATTTTATTTCACGAAAAAGAATTTTTAGCGATTCAAGCAAAGTATTTTGAATTGAAATGTACACGAAGAATGTGGAAAACACACACACGAAGTAACGGAAATAAACTGACAGAAAAAAAATGTTCCATGATTGTTCTAATTACAAAGACGATTGTGATATTAATGAAGTTTGGTCCAATCAAAAACGTTTAGCACATGTATTTAAGTACAATTTTATCCCTTTCGGAAAAATTGTCATATCGTTGTTTTAATTCAACAAAAATTGTAATGAGCTGCATAACGCGAGTTTTATTGGGTAAATTACAAATGTTTCTATAAAAATTATGGAAAGAAGAGAGATCATCCAAAATAAGCAAAATCACTTCACAGTTATGGTTATCTGGAAAGTAAAAATTAGAAGGCATTCTCTAACAAAAGAAATGAGCACCATTGTGTGCGTGAGTGCGTGCGTGTGTGCTTGAGTGCGCGCGTGTGTGTGTGCGTGAGTGAGTGAGTGCGTATATATGTGCGCACTTGCATACAGGATCTCTTCGATTGAGTTCCATTCTGGTTAACAAATCGTAAATCGAACTAGATGTAAATATTTTTGAACATTATCATACAAACAATCAATAAATTGAACATTAAGGGGGGGGGGGAATCAATCTATGTACATATAATAATTGCGTATAATGCGAAAATAATTCATAATACACCCATATTAAGTGTATTATTTGTTTCACTGTAATTATCTTTATTTACTTTTTTTAAATTTATGCGTATGGTTTTAATTAGGAATGGTGGTAAGCACATAACAAACTTACGTATCGCCTTCTCCTTCGCCGGTTTCTCCAATCATATGCTACATGTGGAGTTGCGTAAGACGATCGAACTGCAGGAGCTGGAAGTAGCAAGTACACAGTATCTGAAAATAAAAGAACATATTAATAAATTACAATTTACTTTACACAGAAGGGTATTAAAGTACACAGATTACGAGTTTCTGAAAGAAAAATCCAAATATTTATTCTCCTCGTATTTTATTGAAATTGTGATTTGTTCACATAGCTTTTTTTTCTTTCTTTATTAAAATCATTTCACGTTTTAAGTACATACTAATTTTTAATTCAATATATTTCAATAACCCTTCAACTTGTGCAGACCTTAAATCTTAAAAGTGGATTGACTTATAACTGATTTTAATAACCTTCAATAACTGAATTTTCTCCCTTTTAATTATTTAAAACTTCACTGTTTTGGGTCATTTCTTTAACTTGATATACTAGTTGATACTTATATGACAAATTAAATTAATATCTTAGTGGAAACGTGAATGCTTTTTAAATAAGTATGTATACATATATTACCAAGGTCATCATGCTTTTCACAACCTTGTTTAACGATCTCGATAACTTTGATTAATAAACGAAATGACCCCAATTTTTTTCATTTCTCAGAAAAGAAGGGAAACCAGGTCTAAAAAATATATAAGTAAAATAATTGCTGATAAACATACTTCAAATTAGGGCGATAAAATCAGTGAAATTATCAAGTATTTAATTCTTAGACCTTGAACATCTTTTGTAAGAGAAAATTGCGAGAATTTTTTCTTTATTCAAAAACGGCGATAACACCATTATACTTTTTCTCATCTTTTTAACATACTGGCCAAATGACTTTTCACTTCATCTTTTATTTGATACTTCCGCCTTTTGCTTTTTATAGATCATTAACTCGTCATGGTACTGATGTAATAAGTTTCTGATAAGTTTCTACAGTGATTTCAGACCATGCTTTATGAAGTGATATTTCTAGTTCTTTGACATTTGTTAGAAGGTTATTCGACTCTCTTAAATGCCTTTTCTATTCATCACACAGATTTTCGATTACACTAATGCCAGGACTTTTTGATGGCCATTTCAGATGATAAAATGCACCATGGTTATAGTTAAAAAAGGTCTGTACAGTTTTGACGAGACGGGGAGTTGCATTGTCGTCCTGATATATTCCGTCACTATCTGGAAACCAATCTTCTATTAATGGGAACCACATTTCTAGAAGTCAAAATTCTCATTCCCAGTTCTGTAGCCCTTTATAGCATAGGTTCCCAACCTTTTTTGAACTGGCGCCTCCTTTTCTAATAAATATTTCGATATCGCCCCCTTTTCTAGTGAATATTTCTATAACGCCCCCTCCCACTCTAGAGAAATAAGAGTGTATATGTTACCGGCAAAGTATGAAATGCCGGCATTCTATAGAATGCCTAGGCATTCTATACAATGCCGGACGTTTTTAGGCAAAGTATGAAATATGAGATTTATTACATACTTTGCCTAGGCAAGTATCATTAGAATCATGTATAGAATCATTGTATAGAATGCCTAAAGCTATTTAGACAAAGTATGAAAAAAGGTCATGGTAAGGATATTATATCAATGACTTACATTCCTAAAAGTACAAATGTTATTCTGACAAAATTATGAGACTGTCATTAAAAAAATTATTGTTAAATTGTGATTTCGCATATACTTGTATTAAAATTCCTCCAGAAATTCCAAGTTGATAGAAATCATCCTATTTCGCACTCATTACAAGGGCCAATATATTGGCATTCGTAAAAAAAATGAATCAATGTTTTGTGCCACATACCTTTTTTAAAAATAATTTTCTGTTTTTTCTGGCAAGTTTCACGTAAGTGGATGTACAGTTCATTATCATACCGTGTAAAATTTTTGTATTTGGTCGAAAGTTCTTTCAAAATTCTATCACATCCCCAGAATCCGGAATTTAATTTTGCTCTTGGCAAATTAAATTCCTAGAACAAGTACACATCGTCAATCTGGGTGTCAAAATTACCGGTGGCAATTGGCATCGCCTACATGATACCGCTCTAAAAAGGGATACTAACCCCTGGGGAATGTACTAGGTCTGAAAATGGTAAAAAATACCAATCTGCAGCCCCATTGGAAAAGAAAAAAAAACAATCCGGTACGTAATACTGTATAGCAGTTCTTCCCAAAAGTTTTCTCTTCCGGACCAGTCTACATTTGATAATTTTACGGCGGCCCGCTGAGGGTGAGACGTTGATTATTTATATTTTAAATTGTTTTGATTTTATATATATATATATATATATATATATAATTTAACTGTAATTAAACATGCCTTCAGAGTAAAATTCATTGCACCAAAAAATAACTATAAAATGATTTCACATAAAATATAAAGTGATTTCCATGGAAAGTCGCACAAACACGAGAAAAATACATCCCAGTAAATATAATGGAAATAATTTAATGCTCCTTGATACTCTTTGATCCACGGACCAAGGGTTGAAGATCACTGTTTTATGGTGCTGACGCCTTCTTTAACAGTTTAACTGAGTTTACTTTTATTTTCAACAAACATCACATCATAGCTGTTCAGCAACCAATAGTCCCTGGGTTTCTTCTTAGTAGTTATTTTGGCATTTTTATATCATTTATTAACTTCTAGTAAGTAATTTCAGTTAAGAAACCCACTCTTTTTTTGGAGCATCAACTCGAATTTTAGGCAGCTAGCCGTTGAATAGTTGTTTCATGTCTATGGACTATGGGTCGGCAACCTTTTAGCTTTTGCATGTCAAACGAATCTACCAATATGATTCATCAAACCACACAGTAGAGAATCGAAACAATTCAAAAATTTACAAATTTGTTGAGTAGTGCAAAGTGCAACTGAGAATTGTACCGCGTGCCACATGTGGCACATGTGACATAGCTTGCCGACTCCTGCTTTCGACCATGTCTCACATTCTCCAACACCATAGCTTGTTCCTCCATTTTCAGGTAGCACAGGAAAAAAGCAATTTTTTGTTGAACAAATTTAAGTAAAATTGAGTATTTTGACATTTCCGAACAAAGAGCAATGTACAACTAACAGATTCTGCGCCTGAGCCACACGTTAAAAGTTTTATATCTTACCAATTGACAATATTCGAAATGAATCTGAGATGTATTTCATACTTTGCCGGTTTCTCATTAGTCATTCTATAGAATACCTAGGCAATGTGTGAAATAGGAATCATTTCATACATTGCCGGCTAGATTTAGGCACTGTATAGAATGCCTAGGCATTTTACAGAATGCCGGATTTCATACTTTGCCGGTAACATATATAATATATGGTGAAAAACAAGAGTTAAGTTTTAAAAAATAACCTTTTTCTAAAATAATATATTTTTTTAATTTCATATTTTTTTCTAAAGTCCCAGTTTTTTACTTGCGAATCTGTGAAATATCTCTTCCCACAAAGATATTTAAATGTGTAATATTATATATTTTAGTCATAGGTAGGATATTGTTGGAATTGAAACGCTACTGAATTTCTTCTTCTTTTAAAGAGTGGAATAAAAGTTTTAGCTTACCTGTTTTAAAGACAGGCAGGGGCTTTGATGACACGAAGTAGTTCATAATAAACTATTACTTTCAAAATAAATATAAATTAACAGTTACAGCCTTTAAAGAATCACGTTAATTCCTGATTCACATATTTAATTATGTTTCTTGGATAATATACGTAACGAAATGCAGTGGACGAAACATGTTTCCTACTGCTCAAGAAAAAGACAACACGTGCACTACATTAATTAAAATGCACTATATCATTCAATTTAATGTAGGTCAGAATGTAATGTCATCTTTTAAGTTTTTCATCCCCTTCCCGTACTACAGAAATATATGAATTTTCGTACATGTGATATAGGAATTAGTTAAATACATACAATCAACATAGTAAACAATATTAAAGTTTACTTTTGTTAGTACATAATCAGAGTGTTTTTTTAGTCTTTTTTGGTTAATCTGCCCAAGCCCCTCCGTGCCATCTCAACGCCCCCCTGAAAGCCCCAAACACCCACAAGGGGGCGTTATCGCCCACGTTGAGAACCTATGCTTTATAGTAATAAGGGAACCGATCTCATTCCAACCAAATGCTCCAAACCTCATTAATCCTTTATCTCCAGCCTGCACAACTGATTGCATACAATCTGGAAGAAGAGCTTCATGTGGTTCCAGACGAATTCTTTGTCTGCCATCATTTGTAAAATGTGTAAAACGGCTCTCATCTGTTTATACAACTTTTTTAAACATTTCTAAGTCCCAGATTTTCTATTCCTTAGCCCAAGAATAACAATATCATCGATTTAAAGCTGACAAAGAGGGTTTTCGTTTTGGTTGTTGACTTGCAAGACCAAAAAATTTAAGTTCTCTTAGTATTGTTCTGTTAGTCTCTTAGTTTGTTTCTGAGTTTAAATGAAACTTCTTTGCAATTTTTAGAGTTGTCAGTCGTCTGCTTTCCCTATTTTCTTCACAATCTGCTTCAGTTTCTCTCATCACGTTTCGTCATTTTCTTGGTTCTATGTCTCCTAGTTGATGAAGCTTTATGTTACCTTTAGTTAAATATGCTTTATATATCCTTATTACGCTTCTATTTGACATTCTAAGTTGTTTTGGAATTTCAGGTACTTATACGTCATTTTGACGCACAGAAACAGATTGCTCTCTTTTAAAATCACTAAAAGCTTTTCTGCCATCATAAAACAAAAACACAATTACTTTATGAACTTCAAACAATCTAAACTTAAAATATAATAAAATCGATTACTTTGACAAGTACACTTTCTTAGATATTATTAAATATTTTCGATAGTTGCAATTTAAGGAAGAATATAAATAAAAATAAGAGGGAGGTGCAAGAGTCATTTGGCCAATATGTTTATTTAATGAAATACTTAATGTATAAAATAAAACGTAACATTTCATTTTTTCCTCTCGCTTACTAGTTTTCTTCCATGCATTGTTGTAGATTCATACGCTTACCTTTGTGAGAAAAATTTTAAGAGAATAAATTTAATTAAGATGCGTTATTGTATTAGTTTTTCTCTAAAGGTCATAAAGTTTTTGAAAATGTGAGCGAAAGTTGAAAAAAAAACTGTTTTTTTTCCAAGTACATTAAGTACTAACTTAATATTAATCGAGAATAATATAAGATTTTTTTTTTTTTTTTTTTTTGCTGTCGAAAGTTTTACACAATTACAATGAAATTCCATAAAGAAAATTATGCGTTACAATCAGTGTAAAAATTCAAATAATTCTAAAACTGATTCAATGTTCTTTTGATTAGTTTTATGTATGAAATATCTAGCCCATCTTTACGTAAACACTTACTACAAGTGCCATTTTAGCAACTAGTTCACAGAACTCGAGAAAAAAAATTAACAAAACGTTTGAATCTACCCCTTGCTTACATTGACTACAGTCTTAGACAGCATTGTGCACACATATTTCAGAATGTTAAGATAGGGTGTTGATTCAATAGGGTAAAAAAATAAAAATGACTGATAATATTGATAAATTTAACTAAAAATAAAAAAGCAATATTTTAGTTAACAAATTTAATAGATAAACAACAAAACTAAAATTCTTTTATTTTTTAAATCGTATGCCAATGAACATAGGTAAATAAAATTATAAAACAGCGAAATATGATCCATCTACTAATAAATTCGAAAATAACATTCCAAGGAGTTTTCAACTTGGTTTCGATTATAATAAAAAGTAGTTGACACATTAAAATTAAAAAGATTTAAAATTTTCTCCTGAATTCAAAAAGTTAATTACTTATGAAAAATATGCTATTGCCGAAACTTTAAAATAATGACAGAAAATATATATGCTTTTGCGTAGTATTCCTCTAAATATTTTCAAAAAATTTCAATAAAAATTCGATTGTTAGTAATTCCATAGTGGGAAATAAGGCAAAGTTGTATTTTACAGCAAAACATTGCAGCAAACACACAAAATGAAAGTGTTCTTGACCTCTTTTAAAAGCGCGCGAACAAATGTAAATTATTCTTTTTAATTTTTTACATCCCTGTTCACGTATATAAAGCAGTTGTTTCATGTTCTCACAATTTTAAACAAAAGACTAGATTT
Source organism: Trichonephila clavata (assembly GCA_019973975.1). Taxonomy (NCBI): domain Eukaryota; kingdom Metazoa; phylum Arthropoda; class Arachnida; order Araneae; family Nephilidae; genus Trichonephila; species Trichonephila clavata. The sequence goes on from BMAO01034590.1 coordinate 227,245, forward strand.
TTAGGGAATAAGTTGTCAAGCAAATGACGCGAAAAAAATGACAGAACTCAACTCATTCCCATTTACAAACATTAAAGGAATTATTTTCCTCGTCCATTTCTTTATTTTCTTCCTTCATTTCTCAAGACATACATCTTGTTTTCATTTGTGACATACATTATTCGTCGAGTAAAATAATGGGAAGTTGCCCCACGAAGCAAGAGTTGGCGAAATCAAACTCGTAATTGGAAAGGACATAGAGCACCAAACATATTTGGTAAAACAAAATACAAAGCATTAAAATCGCCGATAAGGAAATTAAGTCACAAGAATAGAATGCATTGGCGATTTCATCACAAGACTGATATTTTGTTTGGATTTTTTTATTTCAGTGAGGAAAGAATTATTTTATTGATCATATTTTCTTTTAATTTACTGCAAAATATTAGTACAGTTGAAGATGTTACGATTGAAGCCTTTAAAATGTAAACATTTCACAGAATAATAAAACTGAAGTATAAGTTAATAGCACTTGGATACTAAATGATCTAAAGATTGATTTAAAACTATCTAAAAAAAACCTCAAAATGTTTTGAAATAGCTTATTAATAATTCTATAATTTTTTACAAATTTGTAAGTTAGTTTTACTTATCAATCTCGATATTCAAGATTAAAGTATTTACACAATTTTTTTGCTAATGGCCAACAAGATGACAAAGGAATTGCTGTCAAGTCTAAAGTTCATTATTAAAAAAAAAGTTTGTATTTGTAGTTTAGTGAGGAGATTTAAGTACTCGTATTTACTTAGTTTGAAAATTTTAAAAATTAAAATCAATCAGTTCAAGTTATATTAATTTACTTGTTTATTTACACAGGCAAATCTCGCGACAAGCTTTTTTTCATTTAAATTGTGTAATGACGTTATAAGTTGATAGTAAAAAATGTTTTAAAGAAAAGGTTTATTTTATTCTTTTTAGCGCACATTTAAATATAAGCTTTTTTTTTTTTAATTTTACTTTTAATTTTTTTTAACCTTTTAGTTATCGCTTGGCAGGTTTCTCAGTCTCTTCATCTCATTCAACGCATCATTGTTGCAAGGTCGTTTGCCGGTTAATTTCGAACAATCTAGCTCGGTGATACTCAACCTGCGACACACCGGACCTTTTTAAGTGGCTTGGTCATGGCCCATTGCTCTGAGAAATTCATTTATTTAAGAAATTGGTAGGAAATTGTTTGTTAAAAAATCAAATATATCAATTTTGCTTTTTGGTGTCGATGTCGTATGGGTGCGAATTGATATTTATTTTCAGATTAGTGATGATAGACAACAGAGGAGTAGCGACCATTTTATGAATGAAGCTAACTTCTATCTTTCATATCATGCAAGCGAAAATTATTTGAAGAAAATAGATTGTTTCAAGACGATTGGGAAGTTTATTATTTTGTAGTGAAAAACAAACATGTTTCAATAATCGTTTGATTTGTCACGAAAGTGTATTTGAAAAATACCAATAAACAAGAATCGTTCATTGACACTTTTCCTTGAAGATCTCTTTCAAGAGATGATAAATAGGCTTTTTTGAATAATCTTTACAACAGCAAAAAAGTGTTTTGTCAGAGGTAATATCACAATGATAACAAAGGCACCCTATGAAATTTATTGTATCATTGGTAATCACATAAAACCGTTTACTGATGCAGAAATAGGGAAAGAGTGATTCTTAAATGCTTCCAATTTAGAAAAATTCAGTGACAAAAATAAAAAACATAAAAAATTATAATTAAAAAAAAGTAAAATGGGAGTTTTAATATTTTGATCAACTTCCACATTTTAAATTTTCTGCGTAATCTTGGTCTTAAAGCATTTCTCCCTTCCTCCCTCCATTGATCCTCATGTTACAGCCCGCCTGAAATAGTTATCATATGTATGCAGCCCACGTAACATAGCTAACATATGTATGTGGCCCCGTAGAAAAAAGATTGAGTACCCCTGGTCTAACTAAATGAATTCTCGCAAAAAGGGTATAGGCGAAAAACACAAAAACTTTTTAAAATCCGTAATTTTCAAACAATTTTTTCAATCTTCGTACAGATCTTGTATAATATTATTCTACAGACTAAAAAAAAGTTTCGTGAGATTATCTTCATAAATGACGAAGATATTAAATGTTTTTTAAATTTTGAGTATTTTTTTGAAAAATCGTCAAATAAAAAGCTTTTGGCATTTTATTTTTTTAAATGACTGATTTTAAAAGAGCAAAGCATGAGCTATTTTAGTACGGAATGTCGATTCATTTAAACGAAAGAAAATTCATGCACAACGATTTAGACATCATTTTCATAAAAATGCATCGATTTCGACTCATTTTTCAAAAAATCGTAAAAAATGCAAATTTTATTATTTTGTTAAAAAAATTATACCGTATCATGTGGTGAAATAAACGATCTTTCCGATTCAGTAATTATTTTTTGTCTGAGTTTTATAGAAAAATTATAGATCGCTGTTTTAAAAACGTCAATCCAAAAAAACTTTTCCCCGTCATCATTCTTTATTTTGCGTCACCGAGCATAGCGGAATACACAGCTCACAGGGGTAAAACAATTATGCTTTTTACGGTTTTTAATTAATATCCTTTTAACTAATTGCAATATCGGAATATGAATGGTCAAAATATACATTGCCATTCAAACGAAACGTGTATAAAAAATTTCAACTCAATCGATTGAAGATATCAGCTTCAAAATTGAGTTGCAAGATTCTACCCGAACAAATTACATTGCAAGTTAGATCCGGGGTGGGCATTAAGTCGATCGCGATCGACCGGTGGACTGCTAAGACAATTTGGAGTGACCGCCTAAAGATAAGCCGTTAGTAATTGTATACGTAAATATTCAAGATTGGCTGACAGTACGTAGACTAGACTTCTACGACTATAGTTACGAGAACTAATTTCAGATGGAAATGTTTAATTTTTTTATGCATTTTGAATTGTTTGATAATAAATGCCAGTAGATATTATATTTGTGGCTATTATTATTATGCTTATATTTTGCATTTTGCTTTAAACGCGGCTTCAAAAAAGTGAGTTTTTCATTTAATTTACCTAGATAAATATCCATATTTATTATTAAGTTATAATAAATATATATAGTTGACTTTTTCCTTACCTCACACACCTACGACCCTCGGAAGTGGGCGCACTCGTAAATTTTTCAAATGTGGCGCGGGGTGCGGTGGTCCATAGTCGAATGTCTACCATTACTTATATCCTTCCCCAATTCGATGCATAGCATAATTTTTTGTTTCATTTTGTATATTGTCAGGAACAAAGAAGCGTAAGAAATAAATTATTAAAGAAATAATTAGCATTAATTAATAAAAAAAAATTTTAATCATAAATACTTAATTAAATTTTACGTAGTATATACTTGTGATTATAATCGATCGAAAAAAAAATCATGCGTTATGGAGAAGAGTCCGGATCCGTGGACCCCCGTCTAATGTGTGGGCCACTGATACGGGTGGACCGCAACACCTTGAAAAAATTAGAAGTAGCCCGTATCCTGGAAAAAAGTCTGCCCACCTCTGAGTTAGATAAAAGCTTGTAAAAAGTTCAAATGAGTTGGTGTCGAGTAGAGCTTCTGTGCATGGCTGATCAGAAGTCAGCATTTTGCATTTAAGTTTAGGTGAGAAGCTCGACCAATCATCGAGTAATAAATGGAGAGAATTTAAGAATTAAAATAAAAAAGATAAATTATTCAGATAAAAGAGAACATATTTAGGAATTAACGAGGATCAATTAGGACTGAGCTGGGTCAGTGGAAATTGAGATCAGGAGTATATTTTTCGATGCTTGTGATCGATTTATTATCAGTTTAAAAAAAGTGATGTGTCGTAAATATTTTTAAAATACCCAAATGAAGTTATTTAAGAAGGACTGAAGTGACTGAGAGAGAAGAGGGGGAGGGCTATAATTCTAAGATAAATTAAGAAAATTACATAAAATGCATCGGTTTAAACATGATACGTCATCTCGAAATTTCAAATTTCAATCCTTCATAATATTTCATCATAAAAAACATAATATTATTTATTTTACTGTCGTTTTTATTTTTATACAAATGTTTATTTAACACTAGATTTAATCGATTAAAAATCTCTTTTTCTTTCAAAAAGAAAAAAATGTTGAGTAAAATTTTAAAAGTCTAATATTGAAAACAGTTTTAGCATAGCCGGAGAGTAAAACATATAAAAATTAACATTTTTAAACAGATCAAGAAGTTTCTATAACAAAAGTAATGAAATAAATTTTGAATAAAAGTAATCCACAATTTTACAGTTTATTAAATGCAGGTTATATGATAATTATCTTTGTGACTTTCAACTAAAAATAAAGATATGTTCCATAAACATACTACAACAATTAGAATTTCATCAATAGACCAAATAATTTATTATAAGAAATTTATTTACGTTAGAGAAAATATATCAAAAAGTCAACAAAAATGTTTAAATTACAATCGCTTTATTTAACTTATAAATTAAAACTTTTGAATGATTTTTAAGAAATTGATAGTTGTTTGTCATACAAAACGTAAAATAAAAACTTTTATCAGTTACATGATCTAAAAAGGGGGGGGGGACGCCAATTTTTGTCATTGAAATACTAAACTGTTTCATTTCTAAACGTCGCAAGTGCTTTCATTTTCATAGCCAAAACTTGCCAAATTCGTTTTTGTTACATAATTTATTGTTCGATATTTCTATGTTTTGATATGAAGCATCCAGAACATTTAATTTTAATGTTTTTACTTATAAATAAAAAGCTAAAATAGTCTTGATAGGAAAAAGAATCATAAAGATTATTTCGTAAAACTAATTACAATAAGAAAAACTTAAAAATGTGACAAAACAGTCCAGTTCTGTTTAAATACCATCATTAAGATAACATCTTTGATTTAAATGAGCAAAAAATATCTTTCAGATACTTTATTAGTGTTATATTCATAACATAATCCGAAAATAGTAATTTAAAATTAAAATCATAAAGAGCTATACACTTCTCCAAAAAAGGTACCGTACACTTAAATTTAAAATTTGGTACATACAAGTAAAACAACTCCCGCAATACCTAGAACCTATTATTACATTCGAGTTTAATATAATTATAAAACTAGTGTGCTTTAGACCACACGACTGAAGTAAAGCTTCTTTATAGCTTCATCTATATGTATGTATATATGTAGCGGTACCATCTATATAAGCCAGTAACTACCTCCGCACCACGGTGATCATTTTGGTGTAGTGGATAAGTTACTCGGCTTCGGATCCAAAGGTACCTGGTTCTATCCTACAGGATAAGCGCGCCACTTCATTGGTGACCCTGGCTGAACTCAGAAAGACGCAACGTTCTGAACTGTCGTGGCGCCATCTACCTGCAAGAAGAGCAAGCAAAGTCGTCAAAACTCACTTGACGCAGCAAAGTCGCCGGACCCACTCGGCGCAGCAAAGTCGTCTCACATATGACGCAATCAGCAAAAAGCCGTCACAACTCATGACGCAGCAGCAAAAACACGCTTGATTAAACAAATACATCGTTCGTTCGCCTATCTACCGACTCACTGGTAGGGTGTATGTAGCGGTACCATCTATATAAGCCAGTAACTACCTCCGCACCACGGTGATCATTTTGGTGTAGTGGATAAGTTACTCGGCTTCGGATCCAAAGGTACCTGGTTCTATCCTACAGGATAAGCGCGCCACTTCATATATATATACATATATGTGTGTTTATCATATGCATATATGTATATTATATACATGTGTATACTCATATACATATACTAATTTTCAACAAATATTTAAATTTATTATGGGTTTTCATCCATAAATTAATATTGTTGAATAGATTTTTTATTTTTATTCATTATTTTCATTATCGGATACATCAGTAATTACTGTGGTTGATTGTAAGACCAGACAATAGGCTTATGGTATAAGAAATAAGATACATATGTTTTCCAATGAAAATTAGAAAGGTATATAGAGAAAACTGCATCGATTGCTGTTCCATGTCTTGTGGTAGGCTCATTTCGGTTATTATTCGTTTTATTCATTTGTAATTCTAATTCATCTTGTAGAAAGTTTACCAAGAGTTGTCCATCTTCGGACGCGAAATTAACATTGAAATCTCCTTCTAAAACTAGTGGCAACGTATGATAGTTTTCTCCTAATTCTTCAGAGCCTACTCGACCATGAATCATGTATTTTATATAAAAACTTTTTAATAATATTAACTGAGTTATATTGGGCGAAATGTACGCAACTACCATTATGATGTTTATTCTATCGTCCAAAACACAGTGATCAGCACTTATATCATCAATTGATGATTGACCAATATCGATTTCACGAATATATCGTAATAAAATGTTCATGTTTGAAGTTACTATATTCGAGGCATCATTCGATTTCTGATAAATTGTCACTCCTGCTGATCTAACATTTTTACGCTTAAATTTCGCAATACAATTAAAATTCGGGATGTCTACATTTTCATCGTCATACGACTAGGTTTCTGATAGAAACAAAATATTGCTTGAATCAATCACGGGATCGCTCATGTCCGACACGTGTTTTCTGAGACTTTGGCAATTGAAAGCAACAATGGACAACTTTTTTTCTGTTATTCATGAAATCAAGAATCGTTCTTCCTATTGTTGACAATGTGTTCAACGAAGATTTTCCTTTTCAAATGACTAATACCTTGATAATTACAATAGGAGGGGAAACCTTATTTATTAATAGGATATAAAAGCCACAAGTCCAATCTGAGGGCACGCGCACGCACTCACTCATTGTCAATCGTACGTCCGTTCGCGTCGCCCGATTACACTTTTCGTAACGCTCTCGTCACACATTCACCAGCTTACTCCGCAAGTCAAGCGTGCGTAAAGAAGTTTTACTTCAATAATTTATTATTCACTTTTATAACATTTTTAAAAAATTTTACATATATTACTAAAAATGTTTTCTTACGCATTTTTCATTCAAATTTGAGATTTTTAAACCATTTCAGCCAAAGCTTTGTCCAAATATATTGAAATAAATTTTTAAATATCCAATTTTCTTTATTATGTAAAAGTTTGAGAAGGATTTAGTCAAGTGAAAGAAAAACATGTAATGGAATATAATGGCAGTTATACGTACGGAAATAAAAAATTTGCAGTTAAAAAATAATAAAATTCTCCATATCGCTACTGAGACTTTTCTCATTGCCTACAACCCCTTTTTTAAATTAGATTTATGCCCAAATCACAAGTTTCGCTGACTCTTGCCCGATTAAGAGTTCTGTGACATTTCCAAGTATCCATTTCGATCTCCATATGATTTTAAAAACCTTGATTTTTTTGTTCATTATATATAGAGTTGTAGTTAAATACATGAGACGCGCATTTTTGCTACTCAAGCTTTAAAGAAATCAATTCAATGAAATGATACCCTTGATTCCTATATGTGTATAACCGGCTTCAAACATATCTATTAAATTATAATTAGAGTTCAATTTAATAAATACCAACCTTTCTGTACAAAAGAGTAATTTAAAAAATATTTACGAAAATGATCAAAAAAGCAAATTTATATAAAATCACAATCGATTCTGTTTGCATATACTTTATTTCTTAAAAAAAAAAATTCGAAAAAATATAACTGAAATACAGCCTCATCAAAATGTGTACATTATCGTAATCAATTAAAAATTTGGGGGCTAGATGATTGTTTTAAAAGATTAAATTTATTACAACTTCGCGATTTCTTTAAAAAAAAATTAAAAGTTATGTTATGGAGTTTACCGCGCGCGCTAAAATGAATTAAAAATTTTCTATTTTTTAAAATAAACTATTAAACAAATCGCCCAAAAGGACTATCTAAAATGCTACAGCTGTAGATTTTACTCTTTTTGCTTCTCTCTCTAAAATTAAAAATAGAAAATTTACCTTTTTATTTACACCACTTGAAATGTTCTATATGCAATAGATACAAATCTCGTTACAAATAAAACAAGAGGAAAATTTTTAAGGTTGTATATGAAAATTGTATTCATATAAAAAAGATGTTAATTTTAATTTATTCTTAGAACATCGTTTCATTTAGGAGTATTTTTTTATTCAAATAATTTTTTAAGTTCGTATTTAATTATTGATGTTAAAATCACAAAACCAAGAATTCGGGGTACTAATATAAATTTATGATTTAAAAAAATAATTTGCTTAGTGACAGAAATAAAAAAAAACTTCTTTCTTATACAAACTAAGAGATAAATATGAAGTAAAATTTTTATACCAACAGTTTCAACTAGTAATCTTTTATAAAAAAAATAAATTACACATAAGCGTAAAACGAATTTTCTTTGATAAAATCTTTGTTGTTTCTTAACTAAAAGGTAAAATGTAATTGGTTAGCTTCTAATTATTTCTTATTGACCTAAATCTATTCATCTGTCTGTATATTTGAAATTTTATAAAGATTCGTGACAGAAAATTAATAATTAAAATTGTAAAAGATGACTGTAAAACAAATGAACAAGGGCACATAACTCTTTTATAACAACGCGTTAAAAATTTAACTTCGATAAAGATTTATTTCTAAAGTACATCTTTTCCTGTTGAATGCAAGGATCATCCTATCCTGCCTATTTAAAATCAGATTTCTTTTGTCCCTGTGCCAAGTCAGATCACGAGATCGTGTTTTTATTCGACGTGTGAGGAAATGGAAAAGAAAGACGAAGAAAAATAAATTAACAGACGTCTTCAGATCGCTTTTCTTCCTAGTCATAGTTGAGTGTAGCATTACAAAATTCTTACCACATTTAAAAATAATAGCTTATTGAGTAACATTTAAAGGACAAAAAGGAATTTTAAGAGTTAGTCTGATCCTGAAAATCTATCTTCAAATGAATATTTTTTAACAGTGCGTGATTTTTTTTTGTCGCTTATTTTTTACCTCAGTGACCGTCAAACTTATAAAGTTTCTGAGCTATCGTACCACTTTTAAATCCTACTGTGACCTACCAACCAAAAACCAACTATCTTTTTTAAAAAATAACTTATTTTTACTTATTGCCATTAACTTACATTTCTAGTAAATATGAAATAAATTTTAATTAAACTATATAATAAAAAGAAACTGAAATTGAGAACTGTAAACAAGAATAAAACTGAAGTGTAATTCTTCATAAATAATAAATGTAACAAACTTTTTTTCTCAGGCATGTTAACTTTGATAAGAATAAATTATAGTTTTAAAAAAAACTAAAAAAAACACGCTTTTATAAAGAATCGAACTAAAGAGTAAAAGAAATAATTCTTAATATCATATTATTCTTAATAAAATCGTGTTTTTTAGTTTTTTTTTAAAATTATCATTTATTTTTCATTTTTTAGTTCGATCTACAATAAAAGCGTGTTTTTTTAGTTTTTTAAATTATCATTTATATTCATTCTTGAATTTATCCTTGAGTTTAATGTTTGGAGCCGGAAATACGTGGCTGCTGGAATTAGTCTTGCTCTTCAATGGATATTAATTACCAGGTCTCCGTTTACGGGGCCTCGGATGAGTCCCGTATCGTTATATTTCAAAGATTCCGTCTCTATAGATACAGGTCAAACTAATAAGTGTCAATCGTATTATCACTTTTTAAACGTATTGCTATAATGTTAATTCGTTTCATCACTTCTAAACGTATTACTCAATAAAATTATAAAATATTTAGCAGTTAGAACATAAGTTTTTTTTCCACATGCACGAGTCTTTTTTTTATTTCCATATTTAGAAAAGCTTGGCAAACTGTTCATATTAAAGCAAGAAATTGCTGAAGCACCCACCCTCCCCTTTCTCACATAAAGAACACTTTTTTTAATGTTTTTTTTATTTGTATTAACCACAAGTGTTTTCACTTTTAGGGTTGCACCTTAATCTTTTAGTCACCAAATCTGGAAATGGCATGTAGAATTAGTCGCCAAATATGAAAATGGTATATGCAATAAGTCGCCAAATCTGGAAGTGGTATATGGAATCAGTCACCAAATCTGGAAATAATTATTCCTGATGATCCTGATCAAGACAATGGAACAAAATTTAAAAAAATATTGTATTGTCACGGTCCTTGACAAGTGTGCAAAATTTCGAATGAACCTGACCTTTTAAAGTGGGTAAAAATCGAGTTCAAAGATTCCTTTACATACAAGTGAAACTAAAAAAACGTTAAAAATAGAACTCTTTTTTTTTTTTTTTTTGGTCATCACAAAATTTTTAATGTTTGAAGAGTAAGTAGTGACAACCACAAATACAGTTGCATAAGTGTTCATCAGTGAGTCTGCTTCTTTATTTATTTTTAGTAAATTTTGCACCGGAAAAAAAGAAGTATCACATTTGCTGAAAATATATCACATATATTAAAGCTGAGCATTGCCTTCACTTTGAGACAAGCTTTGACCAAATTGGTTATATATCTTTAGGAACATGAGGTCAAATACAAATAAAAGAACTTGGGTAAAGCGATTTTAGGCAGATAAATCATTTTGAAAATTAATCAGTACCACCTCCACAACACAGCATTGTCTTTTTGAAAATCAAAATGCTCCATGACACAAGCAGAGAACACTTTATCATCAATCTTTATAAAAGGCCGACAGAAGCGTTAATGGAATCAATCAAAAATATCTCTGCGAGCTATTGGTAGTTCGCGATCGACGGATGGGTGATCACTGTTATTGTTTTCAAATCATATTTTCACTTTGCATGTAATTTCATAAAAATAAGCAGAAAGTTCACACTTCTTTTAAGAAGTCAGATCAGTTTTTTCTGCTACATTTTTTTCAACAGCTCAGCTTTTTGTAAGGATGATAAGTTTTTAGATTTATGAAACGATTTCATCTAAGTCTAACGTATAGGCGTTTCAGTAAATGTTACACTAGAGCATTGATGGAAACCCTCACCACCATTTAAGAAAATTAAACATTTTCATTAAAAAGATAAAGGCAATCCATTCAACCCAAAAGCATGAGATCATAAAAATGATTAATAATCAGATTTGAAGAAACACCGAAGTAAAAAGTACTCAAAAAATATTTTTCAGATATAAACATTTCAACAAATTACAACTGTGACGACAGAAATAAAACATTTTTCGGCAGCTTACAGTAGATTGTTCGGACGTTCGGTACCTTTGTAAATCTCAACAACTGGGTGAAATCTATGTACGGATACATCTTGTTTTCCTTTTTGTTTTGTTTTTTATTTTGCAAAAGTTAAAGCTTCCCACTATTCAAGTTTAGGAAATTTGTTTGAGCTATTTTTATGCGTTATTTCTATTCAATTTTAAAATTATTACCCATTGTATTGCTTGAAACAAGCAAGACGTTTATTCTGAGAGTTCTATTAATTTTTAATTGATTGATTGTTCATTAACGTCGGATTTCGCAGCAACATGACAGCTGTAGGCGACGAACTTCGTGATTTCGAGCAATGGTCAAAACCCTGATCTGGTACTTCACTTTTCAAATCTATTAGAAATGAAAATCGCAGAGTCAAAAATAAAATTTTTAAAAAAGAGACTTAACCCTGAAGGAAGTTTGTAGAATGTACTTTTTTTAACATTCCATACCATTTAAATGTTTAACATATGTAAAAAGTAGCATTTTTGCATTCTCTTCTTATAAAACAATACCGTACTTTGTGAATAAATTGAATAACATGCATCACAAAATATGTTATGATCAGCTAAAAGAGAAAAGAATATAAGAAAATACTAATTTTAGTTTATTCATTTTTCTTTCAATTTCGTGATATACATCGTATAGGCAAATTGGTCCCTTATTATATGCATTTTCTAATCACGTTAAAAGTTTAATTTAACTAATTTTACCTTTGAGAGGAGGGGGGTTAGGTTTGGGTTAAGAGTTAAAATGAGATTTATAAGTTGCAAAACTTGAACATCAACTAAACTCCAGTTATTAAATGAATACCACTTTTACAGTTATTGTCTCTCAATTTGCTTGTGATCTAAAACTAATAGCAGAATAAAAACCAATTATTTATAAAAATTGATACATAAATTTTAATTAAAATCAATCTAATATATTTTATCTTCTTAAATTAATTTCAAAGGAATTAACAAACACTTGTACAAGATAGTGCAAGGTTTGTATACCTCTCTTCGGTAAAGTATCAAATAATTATCGAACGAGTTCGTTTTTTTTCGTTAGCTGTTTATAAAAAAACTTATATAGCTGTAACTGGCATTATCTAAGCTATTATATTGTAACATAGGAAAAAACTATCCAAATTAACATATGAGCTGCTACGGCTTTTCTAAAAATGTGCCTGATCATTTTTGTTAATCATTGCGTATTTTATTAAAAACGGTAAATGAATCCATGATATTGCAAATAAAATTTCATTTAAATCTAAGCAATATTGTTTAATTTAAATGTCTTAAGAAAACATATCATCTAAAAAGTAGCAATGAAAGCAGAGCTTTCTATAAGATAATCAACAATAGTCGAAAAGACTTCAAATCCAGAGTCACAATCTACCGAAATAGTGATGGTGAAATCCTTAGCAACCCAACTGAAATATCTCAGAGATGGGTGGAATATTTCTCTGACCTATTAAACGCTGCACACACTAACAATGCAGATGTTGTCCCCCATCAAAACTATCAAGATATTCAGATACCTCCACCGGATTGCCATGAAGTTGAACTGGCTCTCAAGACGTTAAAGTCTAACAAGGCGTCTGGACCTGATAGAATCCCGGCTGAGCTTTACAAACATGGAGGAAGACTGCTAACAGAACAAGTTCATAAAATTATTATCTCTATCTGGAATGACAAAGTTCTGCCCCAAGATTGGACCCTTGGAATCATCTGTCCAATCTACAAAAAAGGGAGATCCCACAAACTGTGGTAACTACCGAGGAATAACCCTTCTGAACTGCATCTATAAAATCTTCTCGATAATCCTCTTTAACCGAATTTCTCCCTGGGTAGAAAGTATAGTGGGAGGATATCAGTGCGGGTTCACACACAGAAAGGGGAAGTCCACCTGCGAACAAATCTTTAATCTGCGACAAATAATGGAAAAAGCAAGAGAGTTCAATATCGATCTTCACTACTTATTTATTGATTTTAAATCCGCATATGACAGTGTTGATCGGGATTTCTTGCTTAAAGCTCTTAAAGATCTAGGGATGCCAAATAAATACTTACAGCTTATAAAATCAGCTTTGACTCGCACCCTTTCCTGCATAAAGCTGTCAGCCAATATCACGGATTACTTTGAAATTGAACATGGAGTAAGACAGGGCGATGCACTCGCCTGTCTTTTGTTTAACTTAGCTCTTGAGTGGGTCATTCGTGACTCTGGTATCAACACGAGGGCCACTATCTTTACCAAATCTGTACAAATTCTAGCCTATGCTGACGATATAGTCATAATCGCAAGAACAAAAAATGCCTTAATGGAAGCATGCAGCGCTCTCAAAGCATCTGCTGAAAAAATGCATCTTAATACTAATGCAGATAAAACTAAATACATGCCTGTGACAAAAGCAGTGAGCCCTGTGGCCCTTCAAGTTGGAAATCTTAAAGTCGAACTGGTTGACAGTTTTACATATCTGGGTTCCAATGTTAACTCTTGTAATGACATAGGCTTTGAACTAAAAAGAAGAATTCTTGCTGCTAATCGCTGCCTTTATGGCCTTGGAACTTTTTTAAAATCGAAATTGATAAAAAGATCCACAAAAATTATTTTGTATAAAACTATTATAAGACCCGTTCTCACCTATGGATGTGAAACCTGGACTCTAACAAAGACCCAGACAAATCAACTTGTTATTTTTGAAAGGAAAGTCCTGAGGAAGATCTTTGGGGCTGTGAATGATAACGGAATTTGGAGACACAGGTACAACTTTGAACTCAACACTCTTTAAGGTAGCTGACATCGTCAACTACATCAAAATATGCCGCTTGAGATTCGCGGGACATGTTTGTCGAATGGATCTCTCATCTATGACATCAAGAATCTTTAATTATAAACCCATCTCGAACAGACCCAGAGGGAGACCCAAGCTGAGATGGACTGATTGTGTGGAAGAGGATTTTAGGGTGCTGAGAGTGACCAATTGGAGAACTGTCGCCTCCCGGAGGACAAGATGGAGGGATGTTCTGAGGAAAGCCTTGGTCCACCCCGGGCTGTCGTGTTAAAGAAGAAGAAGAAGAAAACATATCTAAAAATCTCCCTTTATAATGCTGTTTAAAAAAAATACATAGTTTGGAAGAAGAGGAAGGTTAAAGTATGAGAAGAAGAAAAAAGAGAGAAAGATATAGTGAGAAATGATAGGTTTTCGTGATTATTGTTCAGACAGAAAAAAATACAAAATAATTCTTTTGACCTCAAGAACCGGCTAATTAAGTTTAAACATTACCACCTGACAAGCAGCAGCGAAGGATCAAGTAAGCAAAGAACTCATATTACACGCCAATAAAAAAAATAGTAAAATAAACTCTGCAGTTGGAATAAAGAAAACTCTGTATGAACAATGTTTTCTCTTTTACTTCAATATGAGGGGGAAACGTAACAATTAAAAACGTATTAGAAAATAAGAAACAGAAAGAATAAATCAGACGTCTAACAGGAAACGGAACATCGGATGAAAAAACGTCGACTTTAATAATATAACGAATATCCTTGAAATTCCATTAATCTTAATTATTCCAAAAAAACAATTTTTGATTAAAATACTAATTCATAATTTATAAATTTTGATATGGATAAAAGAGTTGTATTCATTTCATTGAAATTATCTTAATATCGCAAAAAAATTGTTCAGCGCTTGAAAAATAAATTATCTATACAATACAAATAAATAAAATTGAAGTGTCTGTTTGTAATTTCAAATTAGCAGCTTTTTACTTAAAGCACTGAAAGTATATACGGTACTCATAACAAAAAACCAATTTTTAAAATTTTTGTTTGTCTGTCTGTCTATCTGTCTGTTTGTTCCGGCTAATCTCGGAAACGGCTGGTGCGATTTTACAAATTCTTTCACTAACGGAAAGCTACATTAACGGGGAGTAACATAGGCTATATTTTATTCCCGTATTCTTACGGGAACGGAAACTATACGGGTGAACGTGAAACTGAATGCCAAGATGAACGCCAAATTGAACGCCAAGCTGAGCTAATGAAGTCGTTGTTTTGTTTACTGGCGACCGATGCTCTTCATAAGACATAATAAATTTACGCGCACATGATAATACGCTGACACGTGGCATAATTTTTTTTTATGATAGTTATCTCACACTGTTCAGTTAAGTAGAGCATCAGCTGTTTCGGATGCACTTTTAAAAATAATAAATCAAGGCTTCATAAGCAAAAAGCAATGCAAGAAACAAAAAATTGATAAGTTTTGCGGTTAGTTTTAATCCTTTATTTTTTTTTTTATTTACATTTTTAGTCACATTTAAACAATAGTTATTATAATCCCAATCTATATCTATACAAATAAATAAAATTGAAGTGTCTGTTTGTAATTTCAAATTAGCAGCAATTGTTTGCGGGGCGGGGGTTTAAGGGACGTTAGAAATTCCGATTTTTAAGTTATTAGACGTACAGTCTTGAAACTTAGTAAGTAGATTCCTCTCATAGGGGTAGAGATACGCTACAAAATGGGTTTCGTGAAAATTGCCCTCAAGTGGCGTTGCGGGACTTAAGGGGCGTTGTAGATAATTATTTCCATTTTTAAACTATTAGACGCACAGTTTTTATATTTGATAAGTAGATTTCTTTTATAGAGTAGAGATCAGCTATAAGAAGGTTTTGTGAAAACAGACCTCTAAATGGCGTTGCGGGGGATTTAGTGGCGTACTAGATAAATATTTTCGTTTTTAAACTACTTCACCTCCCTGCTTGAAAATTGGTAGAAATGTTTCTTTCTCGTGGACTAAATATCCGCTACAAAACGGGTTTGGGAAAAACTGACCCCCAAGGGGTGTTAAGGGCAGATATAAATAATTATTTCTATTTTTAAACTATTAGACGCACAGTTTGAAATTTGGTAAGCAGATTCCTCTCATAGGATAGAGATACACTACAAAATGTGTTTTGTGAAAATCGACCCCTAGGCCGCGTTGCGGGGGTTCAAGGGGCGCTATTGATTTTTTTTTTTTTTTTTTGCATTTTTAATTTATTGGACGCACAGTCTTCAAATTTTGCTAAGCAGATTCATTTCGTAGTGTGCAATTCCCCTACAAAATTGGTTTTGTGAAAACAGACCCAGAAGTGGCGTTGCAGGGGCTCAAGTGGCGTTAGAGATAATTATCCCCATTTTTAAACTATTAGACGCAGTCTTGAAATTTGATAAGCAGATTCCTCTCGTGAAGTAGAGAACCGCTACAAAATGGGTTTCGCGAATATGAACTACTAAGTTTAATTTCGGGAGATTAAGAGGCGTAATTGATAAATATTTCCATTTTAAACTATTTGATCATCCTGCTTGAAAATTGGTAGGCATGTTCCTTTCATGGAATAGAGTTCGTCTAACAAAGAGTAAAACGAAAATTGACCCCCAAGGAGGGTTGCGAGGGGTCAAGAGGAGTTACAAAAAAAAATTCATGTTTTTAATTGTTAGACCCATATACTTGAAATTTGTTAAGCATGTTTCTTTTGTTGAATAGGGATCCACTAAGAATGTATTTTAAGCAAATCAAGTTCTGGGGGGGGTGCAGGGGGTTACTGGGACGTATTGACAAAAAAAAAATTACTTTTTTCGAGCTACAAGGACTATAATAATGAAATTTGGTTTGCATTTTTCTTTTGTTGAGTTGAAATCCGCTAAGAGCAGTTATTTTGGAAAACGGCTCTCAACGGGATTACGGGGATATTGATAGTAAAACTTTTGTTTTTTTTTCTGTTAGATTTAGACTTGAAATTTTGCTTGCATGTTCAATTTACGGAGTAGAGATCCACCGAAAATTGGTTTTGTGGGAATCCACTTGGTTTTTGAGTTACGAAAGAGCAAACATCATTCTATGCTTCAATTTTAGAGATTTTTAGAAAACACAAATTAGATGAATTCTGCCCCTTTTTTTATCAACAGGCGACAGTTACAGGTATAAGTATATATTTCAATACAATCGAATTCTTAATGCAGGACTTAGATATCAATAATTTATACATATATATAAGCAGTAAGAATTTACAAAACATCATGAAATTCCCAGCGAAGCGGGCGGGTAACAGCTAGTTGATATATAAAAACTGAATTGGATGACTTGCGAGGAATAACTACTTAATTGATAACTTAAGGAATTGTTCTTGTTGAAAGTTTGTCATTGAGATTCCACAGGCATTAAGTGAGGTGTTTACAGAATAAAAGTGAAACTATCTGCAAGTTGTTAATTAATTCTTGCATATTTTTAAAAATTAAAAAATTATTAAAATCTTAAAATACTGCAAATCTAGGAAAGCTTTTGTTGTATTTGAACACTTAAGGTGTCAAAAAATCCTCTAAAATACCAAAGATAACCAAACCCAGTTAATTACAAATTTTTCTAAAGCAGTAACAACTTATTTTATAAACGATTTATAAAAAGGAATTAAAAAATATTTCAATCTCATGATGGTATTTTAAAAATTGCCAGTTGTGTATCTTTGTAGTGAAATTACTTGTATAAACCCACATACAACTAAATAATTTCCTCGTATCTAAAAGATTTTAAAACCAAAAATGTTTACTTTTGTTTTAAAATTATATCACAAAGGGGAAAAATCAGTTCATTTAAAAAACAAAATATATTCGAATTTAATAACTTTGAAAAATATATTAAACACAAACATCCAATACAATAAATTATAGTTTGAAAAAAACTAAAAAAACACGCTTTTATACTGAATCGAACTAAAAAGTAAAAAAATAATTCTTAATAAAGAATAAAATGATTAACAAGAAAATGAATGTCATTGTGGTAAACGTGTGGGGTGCTTTGTACTACATTTTTACACTAATTCAGCTTTTCGGAATAGAAGTTAAAAATTATGACAATTCATATATTTATAGAACACCCAACGCTTTTACCCCAATGACATTCATTTTCTTGTTAATCATTTTATTCTTTATTAAGAATTATTTTTTTACTTTTTAGTTCGATTCAGTATAAAAGCGTGTTTTTTAGTTTTTTTCAAACTATAATTTATTTTTCATTTTTTTAGTTCGAACTACAAAAAAAGCGTGTTTTTTAGTTTTTTAAACTATCATTTATTTATTGTTAAATTTATCCTTGAGTTTGATATTTGAAGCTGCAATTACGTGGCTGTAGAATTAGTCTTGCTCTTCAATGGATATTAATTAACGGGTCTGAAGTGTATTTATTCTCTCTGTTTACGAGGCCTTGAATGAGTCCCGTATCGTTATATTAAATTCCGTCTCTTTGGAACAGGTCAAACAAATAAAAGTGTGTAAAGAAGAAAAAGTTCGAATTAAAAAAAATTTTAATGTACAGCGTTTTTAAATAACGGACCAAAAATTATAAAATTCCTCCTTTTTGTTATCTTTTTTAACATTTTCATGCATTGTTATCCACTTCTCATCTATGGTCCAAATTTCAAGTCTCTAGCTCCTGGGGAAGTCACACAGTTTAAAATCAATTACAAATTCCACCCGGACAGACATTAAAGAAAGCGAGTTAATAAAAGCATGGTAATATGAAGTGTCAATCATTTATTCACCTTTTAAATGTGTTCCTTTCATGTTAATTGTTATCATCACTTCTAAACGTGTTGCTTTATAAAAATAAAAAATATTTCGCACTTAGAACACAAATTTTTTTTTCTTCACATGCACGAGCCTTTTTTTTATTTTCATTTTCAGAAAAAATGCTTATATTATGCTTAGAAATTGCTAACACACACCCAGCCTCCAATTTCTCAGATACAAAAAACTATTTTTTTTGTTTTATTTCTATTAACCGCAAGTGTATTTTATACTTGCATAAAATTAGCTTTAAATTCGAAACAGTTGCTTTAGGGTTACACCTTATTCTTTAGTCGCTAGATCTGAAATAAGTCGCCAAATCTGGAAATGATGTATGAAATTAGTCGCCATATCTGGAAACGGTACATGGAACAAGTCGCCAAATTTAAAATGATATATGCAATAAATCGCCAAATCTGGATGTTTTATCTGGAATTGTCGCCAAATCTGATTATCCTTATTCCTGACGATCCTGAAAAGGACAATGGAACAAAATTATGAAATTATTGTATTGTCATCGGTCCTTGACAAGTGTGTGAAATTTCGAATGAATCCGATCTTTTTAAGTGGGTAAAAATCGAGTTCTAAGATTCCGTTACATGCAAGTGAAACTTATAAAAGCGTGTTAAAAAAAGTCATCTATTAAGATTTATACTTTCACACTCGTACACACGGTGAAAGACAACGTTTCATCAAGAAACAAATAACGAAGCATATAAAAAATTTGCTATAAACTAAGCATATTTTTAAATTAAAATTTTTAAAAAAAACATTGGCGAATGTAAAGGAAATGCGGGTGACAAACTATTTCATTTGTCTTTTTCAAGTTTGTGCTATTTTTAAAGTTATGACAAACATATTTTTTTTCATACTCACCCACACTTTCTCACAAACTATTGCATCTAGAAATGACATTTTATCATAATCGAGAAAATGTATTTAATGAATTGAAAATGATAAAGAAACATATTCCATTTTTTAATCTTTTTTTAACTAACGGAGTATGCGTAAAATTTATATCTTAATTCTTTACTGGTCGTATAATTACATTAACAGCTTTATTTTGATTTTTTTTTAAATTTTTATTTGAATCAAAAACAGCTAGTGTGGAAAATTCGAATCACCCTTTAAAGAGAAATTCGAAAACAGTTCAAGGTTTAGATATTTAAAAAAATATTGTTGTATGTTACTTTTATTGTTTTTTATAAATTTCTTAATCGTCTAATACCAGGAAACGGAATGAAAAACCATTTAACGTAATTCGAATATCTTAATAATAACATAGAAATGGATATCTTTAATAATTTTAAAAATATATTTTTTCACTACTATCTTATTAAAGTTAGTTGGTCAAAGCACTAAACTACTCTAATATGTTCATTTCAGAACGTAGTAAATTAGAAATTTCATGTTTTGCAGTTAATGTATATATGTACACACACATATATATATATATATATATATATGTGTGTGTGTGTGTGTGTGTGTGTGTGTGTGTGTATAGAAAAAATATATAATTGGTAAAAGTGATTAGAATGTCCCAGATTCATCTTATGATACAACTCAGATTGAAAGAAACAAATTTTTTAAAGCTTCATTGGGTTTTAGTTCCATAAACGACATTTAATACTGTTAATATTGAAAAACAAAAGTTTATTTTATTATACTCTTCATACCAAGATCATTTAAAAACATTCTAATAAATTAAATTCAAAAATTAAAAACAATTGAAATTGGTTTCAGTATTCTTTTCTTTCGAACAAAGAAATAAAATAAAAAATAAACTCCACTACCGGTATTTTAATGTAATAGGATGGGCAAAAATAAATAAAATATTAGGCTTGCATAACGCAGTAAAAAATGCAGCTCAAATAATAAGGAAATAAAAATTGCTGAAGTGGCCTTATAAAATGATTCAAAAATTTCTAAAGAAATTTCCAAAATTGTTTTAAAATGATGAAAGTATAATAGTTAAAAAAAATTATAGATAATTAATAAGAATTTCTCATTAAATTATCGATTGTACTTGTTTTTGCAGTAAATAAATTTAAGGACATAATGCACATATTAGTAAACATACTTATATTTTTATGCTTACAAAAATTTTAAATTTTGCTAAAAAGAATCTGGAAAAATTATCGAAAAATAAATAAAAATGTTAAAATTTCTAACTGAAAATTCGCATATCTATATTCAAAAAATCGTGATAAAGCATTTTGCAAGCATAAATGAAAATCGCATTAAGTTTTACTAAATATCCAGTGCTGGAAGCCATCCTATAACTATCCATTAAATAATTTCCGTGGAATTGCAAGAACTATAAGATTTTGACTAAATTATTTTAAACAATCTTCTTGTTGTTTGTAAGAAAATCATTTAATTAGGGATTTATACTTGTAATATTTCCTGTGATTTAATTCTTTTAAAAGGAAATCTTAAAATTTGAAGGATAAATAAAAACAAATTGCTTCAATATATTTCAAGTACCTAAATTGATATTAATAGTAATAATAAAATGAAATGCATATTAATTTAAGGATATTTTAGCATAGTTTTACTTGTATACAATATCAAAATAAATTATATACTGAAATAAAAAAAAGTCATGATGATAAATAAAGTTCCAAAACATACGGGTTTTTTTTCCAGAAGTTCTTTTCAATTAAAATTTTAAGGGGAAAAAAATAGTTTTTCCCAAACACTGAGAGAAAAATATTAAAAACAAAAAAAAATCCTTTTCAGACAAAAAATTGGTAAATTCAATCAATAAAAAGAAACAAGAATTTTGTAGACGCTTTTTGTTTTTCGGAGTAGTGAACGATTTTTTTTTTTAACCACGTATAGTAGCTTAGGTAACGCAATATTAAATTCCTTCCGCATATTATCTAAAGCTATAATTGGAAAATGCTTTTTGACCCATCAAACATCTGTTAGTTTATCAAGCCATTAAATCTGTGAGTCACAAGATCAAATTTATTTTCATTACTTGTTTTCATCCTTGCGTGTTTCATCAATCTTATTAAAAAAAGAAGAAACAGAAGTTGTTTCCTACTCTGTTATCACACTCATATTTTCTTTACGAATTTTTTTACTAAACCGATTGCTTCGTGCGCGTATAATATGAATTTTATTAATTGGTGAGTCTGTATAAAATATGAAACACACACATTTGAATTTAATGTTCTTGAAAAGCAATAAAAAAATTTACAGAAATATAAAGAGAAGAAAAAACTAATACATTAAGTAATAAATAGTCTATTTCTTTTATAAATACAATAATTTTTTATCAAATCAAAAATTTTCATTATTTTTGCTAAAACAATTTTCGGATTCATTCAGAATCCGCGCGCGGATTATTTTATTACTAATCCAAATAACAAGAAGTTAATAAAGAAAAATAAATTGAAACCAAGATTTTAAAAAGTATGCATCTTGCTTTCAATGTATAAGAACAAAAAGTTAAAGGCATTCTTGAAACTGGGTTATATTTAATTGACATGATAAATGTTTAAATAAAATTACTCAAACCTAAAATAAACATATTTTTTTTAAAAAAATTTAATGACTATGATCCATTTAACAATAATCCTGAATCAGGTGCATTCAAACGTTACTATCTTTAAAATAGATTTTTAACTCACCAATTAATCCATAAGAAGTATATGCTATATCTTTTTTATTGTTTCAGAGAAATGCTCCTAATAGGACAGCTCATCGAGTTTATCCAAAATAGAAACGTTTCTATTACAGCACACAGACAAATTTTCTATCAAGTTCTTTCAAATAAAACGTAACAGCTCTGAAAATATTCACATTCCTACGCAAACAAAGACACTTGTTGATCATCCAATAAACCACGGAAGTCCTTTAAATAGACAGCACTTAAGAAGGCCAATGCCAATCCAAAACCGAAATAACATTTTTCACTCACGAACTGTCCGGTTTTATGTTTTCTATTTAAATGGAAAAGAAAAAAAGCACTATCGGCGCCGTCGAAGATGCAACCCGAATAGAACTCCGGAAAACTGTCACCTGCGGCTCTTAGTAGATCATTACGTTACTTTAGGGGCAGAAACGGGACCTCAGATTAAGCTGGCGTCCCAACGACTGGAAGAGAGTGGGGTAAAAATTCCACAAAAAACAGATCATAGTCATAACATAAACAATAAATTTTAGCAGCTACAGCGGTTATTGTCCAATGATAAAATCTCTTTCTTACCCTTTGAAAATGGGGGGAGGAGAGTGGGCGAGGCCTATTCACGACAAACTGGAGGATTCTGCCTGCTAATTGGGATACTGCAACGAGAGTTGATGCAGACTCACTTAAAAGTCACCTCTGTAAGGAGGAAGCAGGGAGAGAATAAACCATGACGCACTGTTGTGTGTGTGAACGTCATCCCTTCCACTTTTACTCCACGTATGTTCAGGATGTGCGAGAAGTTTTCATCATCACTCTTGGTAACTTTGGGGAGCGCTTTAGCTGGAGACGTGTGTGGCCGTCAAAGCACTGCGCAGGATGTTTTTTTTATTTCTTTTTTTTTTATACTCACGTGCTCTTTTTGTGTTTTGTTAGATGAGTCGAAAATTTGCATTGGATAATTAAAATAAACTCGATCCTGCTGAGCATAAAGTAATTTTATATCTTGTCTATTTTTGCCACGTAAAATTTCAAAAGAACAATGAAAACCACATGCTTTTAATTTGTTTGACTTGAATATTTTATTGGAGTTTCAATTACCAAAAATCCCATTAACATAATTTTTAGAATATATATTTTTTAAGCCAACGAAATATAAAGCAAAGTTTTCCCCTTTATATTTCAGAAATATTTACGAGGCCTGTTCAGATGAATTCATTCATCAACTAACAGGAGCAAGTTAAGAAAAGAAATGATTTTTTAAGGTACAAATAACATTTAAAAAAATTTTAATTATTATTCTTAAAAAAAAGAAATAAAAAATATTTTATAGTTTTTCTAAGACAATATAAAAACCTTAAATTTAAAGTTATAATGGTATGAAATTTTTAAAATTTCAAAATTTTTAAGTTAAAAAATAGTGGTTAATTTTGTGTTACAAAAATTATGTTATAAGTACTAACGAATTATGATTAATCCGTACTAGAATGCTTAGTTAACAGGTAATTAATAAATAATGTGAATTTTGAATCAAATAGTCTACATCAGCGGTTTTAAACTTTCGATCACCACGCCCCCCTCTTAATAAATCAGCCTACATCGAGGACCCCCAAGATATTGAAGACCCCCTTTTTGACTCCCAACACATGGATAAGTAATTTAAAGGTTTCTCTCAAATTTCCCAAGACTGCATCTGCTACTTTAACGTTTTTTTAACTTTAAGAAAACAATAATCATCTAATTTGAAAAAAATATTACAAAACACTAACTGTATGAATTAAAATTTCTAATGAGAAGGATGATGCCACATTTCTCTTACAAGAGCCGCTATATCAGTTATAATATTTGAATTTGCTATCTCTTCCGGTTCTATGCTTTCCAGACGGTTGTGTATGCAGTGGTGTAACGCACACCCCCGCAAACTTGACCTTGCAGGGAGGGGGAATGTTCTCCGTTACCGCCAGTATGTTTGTGTGTGTCATCTCCCCATACATATATGTACAAGGATATGTACATTACTCTGATATCTATATATCTTGGCTGCAATATATATATGTATGTATACCTTCTTTAAATATAAAATAAGATCGCCTACAGAAAAATTTCAAACGAAAAATGATTTTTTTTTCCGTTAAGACTTTTAATTAAAAACTTGTGTTGGTCAGTCAAGGAACTTTCAGGATAAAAATATTCTGAATTCTGACCAGATTTTCATCAAAATTTGCTTTGAGTCATGTTGAATATTTTTAAAAAAGGGCATATAATAGAAAAAAAATACTTTTTTTATGAATTTTCACTCTTAGGGATTTTTTATGCATAATAATTAAATCAATTCAGAGTTTTCAGAGAAATTCATAAACAATATTTTATTAAACACAAACAGTTTTTGAATACATCTAGCCAGAGCTTCAAATGAGTAATATTCGTTCAAGATTTAAATTTTTTCATATCCCTTGAACATTAAAAAGACAGAAATGACAACTAATTATTGAAATTACTATCAACACTAAACTTGAAAATTCTTGAGACAACAAAAATCCAGATTTATCTGCAAAGGTTTACTTAGCCCCAAATTTTTTATATTTGAATATAAAAGTGAGAAAGTAATGTTTCACTTTATGATTTATAACAATCAAATGCATATTCGCGCTAGCTCAAATGCAACATTTGATTTAGCTTGTTAATTTTTTTAATGTTATTGAATTTTTTGAGATTTCATTATTGAAACTCCGTAATATCTTTCCATTATGATGAATGTAAAAGATCTTATCATAAGGAGCCTTCTGTTAGTAATATGTCATTATAATGTATTATATTAATTTATCAACGCGTACACCCCCATACACATATATTCTCTATTTTTTCTGACTATTATTGAGAATATTAAAACTAAAAATGAGATGAGATTACGTTAATAAAAGAAATGTAATTTATGTACTTTATATCAATCGAAATTTTCCCCCCATTATTTAACAAAGCTTCAAATGTTCCGCGTTTATTTCGCTAGGGGAGCTCTTTAGCAGAGTTATTGCAATCTCCCACCAGATGGAGGTCTAGTAGTAGATTTCTTCGGTATTCTTCGCCTTTTGTTTGTAAATGTTGATAGGATAAAACACGTAATTATTTGAATTTCTGACTCTGTGTGTTTTAAGTAAAAATTAAATAAATGTCAAGGAAATTTTAATTGTTCGTGATAAAATTCCAAAGCTCGTTGAATTAAAAAACACTTTTAAAAAAGAAGAAAATAAATACATTAAAGAATTTTTAAGATATTTAAACTAAGTATATTAAGATAAAGTACATTTCTCTCTAATTTCTTGTGAGTTTATATAAAATTCTAATATTTCGTATAATGGCGCTATACGAATTCCATAACATTTGGTTTTAATCAAAAGCTCTTAAAGCTCGTTCTTTTCGGTAAGATTTGAAATAGTTATCCGAAGTATTCGTGTCAATAAAAATCAGTTCTTTTTTTCCCCCTTCTGAAT